>JAVFHW010050581.1:0-23397 GCA_032159205.1 Eurystomus glaucurus suahelicus
ATGGCGTCAAGGTGCATTGTGCGCCAGTATCTACTCAAGCCTTGTATTCTTGTGGCTCTGACGTGCCAGGCCATCGGATCCACACAGTCCAGTAAATCCGGTTATCCCTCTCCTCCACCTGGCCGGAGGCAGGGCCCCTCTAATCCTGATCAGAGTCACTGACCTCATACAAGTATGACTCAGAGGTCCCCTCGAGAGGGTCAGATGCCACATCAGCTCTCCTCTTCTGCCTGGGAGGTTTTCCACTGGAGACTGGGGCTACATTTCTCTTGGAGGACTCCCCTTTCACGATCATCTTTCCTTGCAACTCACGCACCCGTGCAGCTAGAGTTGAAGTGGGCTTTCCATCCCACCTTTTCATGTCTTCTCCATGGTCACACAGGTAGAACCACAGGTTGCCCCGTGGTGTGTGCCTTCCATGGTCTCTCTCTTGAACAGGGAAGCGTCTGCTCCTAATAGCTGAGACATGGGCCCGTACAGGTAGGGAGTGGGATATGCTCTCTTTGATCTGCTGGACCTCTCGAGTCAAGTCCTTGACAGTTGAAACATAGGCATTTAGAGAGGAGGAGATGCTTCCTTCATACTGGCGGAGACGGCCAGCCACCTCTTCCACCGTTTGTCCCTGGCTCTCTCTCCGGGACACTACTGCCAATGAATTGGCATACGATGGTGGTGCACTTCGCAGGAATTTCCGCCACATAGGTGGTGTACATTGAGCCTGGTCTGGGTCCATGGGTGACTGCTCATCAGTCAGATCACCATAAATCATGTCCAGTATAGCTAATTCCCTCAGGTGCTGAATACCTTTCTCCATGGTGGTCCACTTGCTTAGCTGACAAGTAATATCCTCCTTGAAGGGGTACCTTTCCCTTACACTCAACAGGAGTCGCCTCCAAAGGCTGAGGGTCTGTGCCTGCTTCCCAATTCCCTTGTCAATCCCTGCTTCCCTAGACAAGGATCCCAATTGCTTGGCCTCTTTCCCTTCTAGCTCCAGAACACCAGCCCCACTATCCCAGCATCGGAGCAGCCAAGTGATAAGCCGCTCACCTGGGAGACGGCCATAGTCCTTCCGTGCATCTCGCAGTTCACTCAAAGACAGGGATCGGGTGACCACCTCTGGCTCTTCCTCCTGTTCTCGCAATGACCCTGGTTCATCCTCATCCCTCACCACACGAACCGATTTCTTGGTATATTTCTTTTTCTGTACAGGGGCAACTGATACCGGCACAGGCTGTTTCTCTGGCTCAGCTGCACTATCAATCAGTTTGTTATCAGGTTCAGCGACCTCCTCCTCCCCCTGAGGGCACTGGATAGTGCTGAGCAGGACACAGTAGGCATGGGCGAGTCCCCACCACATTGCAGTAATTTGTGTCTCCTGGGAGTTGCCAGGTTGACAACAAACCCTCTCTAAGTACCTTACTAATTTATCAGGATTCTGTACTTGCTCAGGAGTGAAATTCCAAAACATTGGGGGTGACCACTGGCCCAAGCACTTGCCCATGCTCTCCCACACACCCTGCCACTCATAACTATCCAGCCTCGGGGCAGGTCTCGGGGTGAGGACATTAGATAAGAACCATATAACCTTAATTAGCACATGGCAGACATTCAGCAAACACAGCAGTGAGAGCATGCTGACCTGGGCGTTCCACGGATGGGTAAACTCCTCAAAAGCTGAGAAGGTCCCCTCCCCTGTCTCACCCGTAAATGGGGTGAGACCACTAACAAATGACCAAGCCACATGCAGGTACCAATTCGCCCCCCCCAGCAGCGACACAATCATATCATAAGCCGTCAGCATCCAGTACAACACAATGAGCCCCTTCACACATTTCCCACAAAGAATAAACATCGTTATAGGGAACACATAGATAATGTAAGGAGTAATGCAGGACCACCAAGCAAACAGGCTGGCCAGCATCGTGAACATGCTCTGATTTCAAACAAAAAAAATATATATACAGAGAATCGCATCTAACAAGGGTTATTTTAACACGCTTTGAACAGATTCTGTCCTTATCTCAACTCTCAGATGCACTCTCAGATGCCCCATGTTGGGCGCCAAAAGATGTGTTGGTTTAGTAAGAGCTGCGGGGTAGCCGAGCCGCGCAGCCAGCCGCTTCTCCCTGCCCCCTCCCCTCTGTCGCGGGCCGCGACAGGGAAGAAAAAAAAAAGGTTTAAAAGTGCCTTTTTGAGTTGAGATAAGGACGGTTTAATATATATACATATATAAAAGAAAATAACATATAATGGGCACTTTGCAGTTAACAAGAACAATATTAACAGTAAGAAAAGAGCAATACAAAAAACCAATACCAGAGAACAACAGCGAGGGACCGAACCCGAACGAAGTCCAAAGTGAACTGAACTCCAACTGAACCACCCACAACGGAACTGACCCCTCCCCGGAGCTGGCCCCGGGGCATGACGTCAGCATGGTATAGAATTAATGGGCTCCACACAAAATTAACCCTGTCCTGGCCAACCCAGAACACATCTCTCCTCTTCCTGCTAGGTACACAATGTGCATGCATGTTAGAAGTCATGTGTCCTCTCCTAGGTTTTATTTGCTGGGGATTCAGCAGAACTTGTCAACAACACAGAGGACTGATCCACTGAAAAAGTTCTTGAATACTGACAGCTGGTCAGTATTCAAGGATCACCTTCTCTGTGTCCAGGAGCAAAGTATACCGACAAAGAGGAAGGCAGGAAAGAATGCTAGGAGACCTGCCTGGATGAGCAAGGAGATCCTGGACATGCTGTCACACAAAAAAAACTTTACAAGGAGTGGAAGAATGGATAGCTAGAATGGGGGGCATATAAGGAAGCTGTCTGACCAGCAAGAGACCTGGTTAGAAAAGCAAAGCTTAGTTAGAATTAAATCTAGCCAGGGAGATCAAGAGAAATAGCAAAAATTTCTATAGGTGTATTAATGGTAAAAAGAAGACTAGAGAAGTGTGGGCCCCCTCAGAAAGGGTACAGGAGAACTGGTGACAAGTGATATGGAGAAGGCTGAAGTTCTCAATGGCTTCTTTACCTCAGTCTTCACTGGCAAGGGCTCCAGCCACACTCCTGGAGTCACAGAAAATAACGGCAGAGGCTGGAAGAAAGAACTATCCATTGTAAATGAAGATCAGGTTCATGACCATATGATGAACTTGAAAGTGTACAAGTCCATGGGAGCTGACAGGATACACCCACAGGTATGGAAGGAACTGGTAGATGAGGTTGCTAAACCACCCTCTATTATATTCCAAAAGTCATGGCAGTCCGATGAAGTCCCCACTGACTCAAAAAGGGGAAACATAACCCCCATTTTAAAAAAGAGAAAGAAGGAAGAACCAGGGAACTATAGGCCAGTCAGTCTCACCTTCGTGTCTGGTAAGATCATGGAGCAGATCCTCCTGGAGAATATGCTAAGGCACATGGAGGACAGGGAGGTAATCCTAGGTAGTTAGCACGGATTTACTAGGGGCAAGTCCTGCCTGACCAGCCTAGTGGCCTTTTACAATGAAGTGACTGCCTCAGTCAACAAGGGGAAACCTATGGATGTCATCTATCTGGACTTCTGCAAGGCCTCTGACACAGTCCCCCACAACATCCTTATCTCTAAGTTGGAGAATTAGGGGTTTAATGGGTGGACTCTTCAGTGGATAAAGAACTGGCTTGAGGTGATTGGGTAGAATCAACATGGCTTCACCAAGGGCAAATCATCCCTGAGAAACCTGGTGGCCTTCTATGAGAAGGCCACAACATCAATAGACAAGGGAAGAGCAACTGATGTCGTTTGCCTGGACCTGAGCAAAGCCTTTGACACTGTCCTGCATGACATCCTGGTCTCCAAGATAGTAAAACATGGCTTCAGCGGATGGACAATTTGGTGGATAAAGAACTGGCTTGACGGCTGCACCCCAAAAGTGGCTGCCAATGGGTCCATGTCTAGGTGGAGGCCAGTGACAAGTGGAGCCCCTCGAGGATCCGTACTGGGACTGGTCTTGTTTAACATCTTCATTGGTGAAATGGACGGTGGCATTGAGCGCACCCTCAGCAAGTTTGCCGACGACACCAGGCTGTATGGTGAGGCTGACACGCTGGAGGGAAGCGGTGCCATCCAGAGGGACCTTGACAGACTGGAGTGGTGGGCCCATGCCAACCTCATTAAGTTCAACAAGACAAGTACAAGGTCCTGCATTTGGGTCGGGGCAATGCCAAGCACCAATATAGGCTGGGCAGTGACTGGCTTGAGAGCAGCCCTGAAGAAAAGGACCCGGGGGTACTGGTGGACAAGAAGCTCAACATGAGCCATCAGTCTACACTTGCAGCCAGAAAGCCAGTTGTATTCTCGGCTGCATCAAGAGAAGTGTAGCCAGCAGGTCAAGGGAGGTGATTCTCCCCCTCTGCTCCACTCTTATGAGACTCCACCTGGAGTAGTGCATCCAGTTCTGGAGCCCCTATTACGAGAAAGATATGGACATGCTGGAACATGTCCAAAGAAGGGCCGTGAGGCCTCCCAGAGCACCTCTCCTATGAAGACAGACTGAGAGCGTTGGGGTTATTCAGTCTAGAGAAGAGAAGGCTCTGAGGAGACCTAATTGTGGCCTTCCAGTATCTTAAGGGGGCCTACAAGAAAGCTGGTGAGGGACTTTTTAGGATGTTGGGCAGTGGTAGGCCTAGGGGTAATGGATCAAAACTAGAGGTGGGTAGATTCAGATTAGACATTTGGAAGAATTTCTTCACCATGAGGGTGGTGAGACACGGGAACAGGTTGCCCAGAGAGGTGGTGGAAGCCCCATCCCTGGAAGTTTTTAAGGCCAGGCTGGATGGGGCTCTGAGCAACCTAATCTAGTGGGAGGTGTCCCTGCCTATGGCAGGGGGATTGGAACTAGATGATCTTTGAGGTGCCTTCCAACCCTGACAATTCTATGATTCTATGGTCATCTTCCCCAGAAAACAGCTCAAAATACACTACAATTTTTATTGCAGTTGTTTTCAGTGTAGCTGTAGTGTTTGACAATAATTCTCAGGGAGTGAAAAGCTGATTACTTGCAATAAAGAACCAGTGAGAAAAGCAAAAAATTCCTCTTTATGGCTGGTGGCTGACTCTGTATTATTTTGATAAAAAATTAACATGTCCAAAGATCAGCTGGATACTCAGCCAGACTCTGATATCCGTGTCAGATACAGCTGCTGTTTTGTGTTTCAGCTGTGTAAGTCATCTCATGGAAAAATGGCACAGATGTTGCCTGTGCTGCTAGTACCTGATAAAGACACATACTCTGAGAGTTAGGTTTCATTTTTCTGCGGTCATAGTTTATAATGGCACCTTAAATATATTGAAATAATGTGGCAAATAACCCTATCTGTTGTCAACCAAGCCTCACATCTCTCTATAGAAGCTAACCTTTTGGGTGCTCTGCCTCTCAGCAGCACTGAGGAGACACCTCAAAATCCAGGTGTTCCATGGAAGATTGATGGAAGTCTCCTCTAAGACCTGGGTTGACATGCCTGCATGGCTGTGACTATATCGTGAATTGCAGGCTTAAGAGCTCACTCACATGGGCTGAATCCTGTGATCACTCTCTTTCTGGAAGCACTGCTGCAGTCAGCCGATCCGTAGTCCGAAGTATCTGCACCATGCTCAGAAGGAGCTGAGTTTGAAGAGCTTCCCAAGGGTCTTGGATGTAATGTTGTCAGCCCTGGGGCTGTGTTGGGGTTGCAAACTGACTGCTGTTTCCTTCTCCAGCAGCCTCCGAACTCTGATTGTGGCTCAGCCCATGTCATACCCTTGGGCAGGACATGAACCCGGAGGGCAGAAAGAGCCCAGTTTTGTCTTAATGGACAGTCTGGATGTCCAGGGGACTGCTTGCCTTCAGCCACGGGTCATGCGCTTGCTTTTTCTAGGTTGTCTTATCTGGGTTGAAAAGCTTCAGTGAAAGACTGGATTCCCCTATTTTCATGATAGGGTTACTCAAGCTAAAACTTCTGCTGGGAGGGACATTTTTTGGCAAGTTATTGCATGGACATAGCAAAGCTGTGTTTCTGTTCTGCTTTGGTGTCAAGCAGGAGGGGTGCCACTGAAGTGTAAGAGTTGGGACTTAGAAAAGTTGGTTTGGTTTTTTTTGCATACATGTCATCTATTGATCTCTTGTCATACCTTAGACTGAATCTGCGAGCCAAGCTTCAAGGAGAAATATCCAGTCATCCAAGAAAGCAGTTTCTGTTATGCGTGGGTTCTGAAGGTTGGCACTCTCCAAAAGCAATGCAAACCACAGAGGCAAGCCCATGATGATGTGAGACCAAGAAAGGTTGCCAGGTGGCTGTTCATTGCAGCAGGAGGTTCAGCCCACTGCCTTAGGGCTGACCCAGTCCTGCTGGAATGAATGCAAATTTGCCTATTGATTTAGTGAGGGCTGGGTGTGGGAAGAGTTTGAGACAAAGGAAGAATTAAGTAGGAGAGGTATATGTGAGAGAGGCTGCAGATTTCAGAGTGGACTGGAGGGGACAACGGTTTCTACAAGGCACTGGAGGACTAAACATGAGGAATGACAGATGGGCTGAACCTTGGTGTCCAAGCCCATGCAGCTCCATCCCACTCCCATGTACTCCCAGACGACGTGTGGAAGTGCAGGTCTCTGTGGAGAAGAAAAGGACATGAATGATTAGCACAGAGCTAGGTTTTCCAGGTCCCTGGTCATGGTCAGAAGGTAGAGGCTGCTGGCAGAGGTGGCATACAGTGATCTGCTGTTGTGTGGCTCCTTGCTACATCTGTCCTCAGCAGGGCACACATAGATTCAAGCACATGGGCAGCTTGTCTGGTCCAACCCTGTGTACACCAGCTGTCAGGAACTTCTTGCTACTTTCTGCCTGCCTGGTGCCAGGACAAACCACTGAGACAGGGTGCTGGGATAAGACTTTGGGCATGGTTTTTATCTTGATTAACTTCCCTTACTCTGAGACTTGATCTGACCTCTGGTTGTGTGCCAACCCTGAGCCTAGCAAGTAGGCAGGGCACAGGAGACAGAGCAGTGACCACATCAGAGGTTTTTCAATATAAAAATTACTTTCTGACGAACACTTAGGTTTTGTTTATGTATTTTTCAGCAAACATACTGAGGCATGGTGTTACATTCCTGCAGCTACAGGAAGATGTTTAGAGGCTGGGTATTCAGCTGATTTCACCTGTCCATTGACTTAAGTGGGTGTTGCCAATTCCAATAGCTGTAAGCATATTTCAGACCTCTGTTACACCCATTCGGACCTAGAAGAAAGTTGAAGCATTCCTGCAAGAGCTGCACTTAGGGCAGTCTGAATGGAGAGGATCCAAAAATTGCACTGTTATATATTTGAGAATGTGGTTTTTGTCCATGCAGCAGCCTCACTTTTTTGAAGTACTGAATAATAGAAGGAAGGTTTATGAGAGAGAAATTCAAGTTTAAGCAAAATTGCATTTAATTAGCATCAATCTGAGGAAAACTTTCCACAATGTGAAATGGAACAAATGTAACATACAAAAAAAACCTAAACATATAAAGCAAATAAACTTTGCAATGTAGCGTTGTGCTAGGTTCACCATTAAGATTTATGCCATAGATGATGAAATCCACAGGTATCTTCCTGGCCACAGATCTCATTTTGCCTGCCACGTGGATCTCACTGTGTCATAGGATGTTAGAGAGTTTGGCTTAAACTCAAGGTCAGTTTTCAGACAGTTATTACTTCCGTGGTTGGAGCACGTTTTTATACATCTTTATTGAGAGAGTTTCATGCCAGCTGCCAGGCACCAGCAAAGCTACTTAATTGCTCTCCACAGAATCTGCTGACTAGAGAGAGGTCTTGTTATCTTTAAGCAGTCCTGTTTGTGTTAAAGGATCAAAATCACTCACAAAGAAAATAAAACCATCTCCTCTCCTCCTACCCCCATGATGTTTCCAATTATCCTAGATTGCTCTCTCTCTCATTGACTAGTAGGTCATCCAAAAGCTAGGACATATAATGGAAATAGCTTGCTAGACCTTTCCCTGGAATGTCTCAAAGAATTTAGACTCCACACATGAGGACTGAAAAGTAGATCTTGCCAAGGGCTCACTGTACACATAGCAGGGAAATGCTACTCCTGTGACTCCTGAGGCCATCTCCTCTGGCCATAGGAAACTGATAATAGGCTAAGGGGAGGACAAGAAGCACCATTCCCCAAGAGAGGAGGTATAGGCTGGAGGTTCTCCATGTGTGCTTCACAGGAGAGCACAGTTCCCACTTCAAAGCCAGCAGGAAGAATGGCATATTCCTTCTGGATGAGGGATGAGACCTGTAACGTGTATGATGAGCTCAGGTCTCTTATCTCCTAATTCAAGATCAGGCTTGATGGGGCTCTGAGCAACCTGACCTAGTTAGAGATGTCCCTGCTTATTGTAGGGGAGTTGGACTAGATGACCTTTAGAGGTCCCTTCCAACCCAATCCGTTCAATGATTCTATGATTCTAACACATCAGAAACCAGCTGAAGATCAGAGATAAATCATTACAACCTAACCCTCATTGAAGTCCCTGTGGCTTCATCAAATTAAAGAAATACCTCTTGCACTTTCCCTGGTAGCACACAGTGAATGAGTGGTTTATCACACATTAGAATCAGACTTCTGCCTCTAACCAGAAGGTTTCACCACATCCGCTTATTTGCCATTGTTTAGCTGCACACTCACAGGCACTGAAGGGAAATAGTGAAAAGAGACGTGGTTATGCCACACCTGGCAAAGGTCTGCAGGGGTGAAAACCTCTTCAAATGCTGTACATACTTATAAATGTCTGTGAATGCACTATGATCCTGTTTGTATGTGTTCAACTCTGGAAGGTCACATGGGTCTTTCCAACAAACATTACTTTGAGTATTTTAATGATATGCCATTCTAAATAAAATGCTACTTGAGTGCTTGTAAAACCCCAGAAGTATTTTAAAACAAGCAGATTACTCCAACTCATAATTTCATTGAAAGCACTGTAAAAATAGCCATACCCTTCATATCTCAAGGAGGAAAGAGGTGATGGAGTTTTATGCTTTTCCTTGAACACACAGATTTATAACAGTGTGTAATGTACATTCATTTCATCCATGTTTATAACTGCATTGATGCGGAATCTGGTATCCATTACTTTAATCTATGTAACTTGATCATCAGAAATTTAAACCATAATTTTTAACACATATCACCAAGAATTTCAGTTTGATTCAAAAAAGAAGAGTATATTAAAGTCCCAGCTGCAATTAGTTATTAAAACGGAATTTCTTTGCTTTAATACATCTGTTTGTTCAGATACTGTGTTGCATTCTGCCTTATGCTGGTTATTTTACTTCAGGTTAATCTTACAACAACTCACTACAAAATACCTTGAGGGTAGAAGGAAAAAAAAAGCAGTAAAGGATCATATTTGGGAGAATTCCTGTAAATAAATCTTTTACATCTTGGCAAAGTGAAATCAGAAATTGAAGAGTCAGTGACAGCAGTAGCCTCTAGTCACTTAGAGTGAAGTGGAAAAAATAATTCCAGGCCAAGATCAAAGGCTCCATTTGACAGACAGCAGAGATTAAACCCAGATACCATTTCATAAACATGGAGCGATTGACGCTCGCCACATGGTTATTGTCTAGCACTGAAAAATAAAACCTCTATACACCTCGAAGTTCTGAATGGATGACCCAGAATTGAAATTGCTCAGTTGCCTGATGCTAAGAATGTGTTCCATTGGTCTTCTTCTCTCAATTTGTTTTTATTCATTTAGCAGCACAAAAATGTGAAATATATGGAATATTAGAAATTGGCACATTAAAACTGCATCCATTTATTTTGTAATAGAAAACTATCTTCATTTTTCTTATCTTTAGGCCTACATTTTGCTGCTTACACTGCAGGTAAATGTCAGAAATTCTAAAAATCTTGATATGTTTTCTTTTAATATAGCCAGGAACACCATCTTACATGAAACTCATGGGAAGAGGGTGTTGTCTATGATGTTCTAGGAGCATTGTTTAAGTATATGCACTTCACGCTTTGTAAGGGATCTAAATGAGATTTTTCAGAACAATTTTTCCAGCTTCTTTTTCTTCCTCTGCCCTCCTCATTGTTTTTCTTGATTCAGTACTGTTAAGTTGTATAAATAAAAACAATGGAAGTGAAGAGACAATATAGGAGCTTGTTGGTTACTGGGACAAGCAAGGTGATCTTTTTCATTGAAGGCTACAAAATGTGAAAACGATCACTGAAAAGGACAAATCATTTGCCATTTAGAAAGAATTTTTTATTTAAAAAGTTGATTATTTCTGTCTTACTGTTCTCAGTTCCCACCAAGTTATCACTTGAATAAGGTCTACAAAATTTTTCTGCTGTGCTGGCTGTTCAATTATTTTCCTTAGGTAAGAAGTAGAGGAGAAAGACAAAGAAATTAGAATGTGTGACAAGAACACCTCCAAGAAAAGAAGAGTGGCCTGTTGCCCTGTGGCAAAATACTGCTTTTGTTTGAATAATATTCTTGCTTTCTTTATGGTAACCTCTATACTTAATTATGGTATATGTGCAAATACCATATTACATCAGGAGCATAGGGAAGGTTGGTTTAGAATTTTTCAAAGTTTGTTGCTGCAAGAGAAAGATCTTGACTGCCATAGTGTAAAAAAATATTATTGTGTTCCAAGTCCACATTAGTCATATTGCATGAGAGCTAAACGCAACCTGGATCACTGAAGAGACACTGAAAATCAGAAGATACAGAAAAAAATCAGGTCTTCTCTATTTAAGCTTCAAAGTATTTCCTCCACAGTTCATTAAATGCAGTGACTGGCTGGATTCAGAGCTAGGGATGCCCAAAATAATATTTTATGGAAGTCACATTCTCTTTCAGATTTGTCTTCAGCTGCAATGCAGTTGTCCTCCCCAGCTGCAGATACAGAGTAAAACACCAGAAGGGAAGAAAAAGACATGTCTGGTCACTTTAAAAATGTGGGAGGTATGCTGGGCCTCTAAAAAGTTCCCATTTTCTGTTTCATTTGGAGAAGTTCCAAGAAATACAGCTACTCACAAGAAACCTCTCTAAAACCTTAACTCAACAACATTTAGCAGAACATCTCAAAACCACCACATCACCCATGAGTTTCCTTCTTTGTTTCTCCTGGAAAGATCATGAAAATGGCCTCTTTTCCAGAGCTGGACAAATTATTCAACAACAACGAAAAATCCAGATAACAGGGAGGTGCTATGCTTTTTGGTTTTTGCTTTCTGTATCTCCATTTTCTAGCAGCCTAGCTTCTAGAGAGCCTCAAATACTTTCTCTCTTAGCCTGCCTTCTGTTGGATCCTATGCTATAGTGCTGCAGCAGCCTACACAAATTAGATGTAGCAGAGGAACAAAAAAATCACTTGCACACTTCAGTACCCACAGAGACTTCATTTCAGACATTGTTCTAGGAGTGGGCAGAGGTCCACAGATTCATTATGCTGTGAGCCAATTCAGCCTTCCTTAGCCAGCACACTTCAAGACTTGTTACCATAACAGCCTATGTTGTCCATGTTGAACAACTCCTACCACTCAAAAATGTGTAAAGTGATAGCATTGAACCTCCATTGTGCTATGTTTGCTGAAGAAGCCACTCACCGTATTGTCTGCACCTACATGGTAAAGCTAAAATACAGCTGCTGGGTTTTTTAAGGCTACTAAATTTTTCTACTGGTGAGAGGAACAGTTATTTTCTGTCAGTCATCATGTTTCCCACAGCTGCCATCACATCACTTGAAAACAGACCCCAGATGACCTGAATCCCAGATCCCCTCAGCCTAGGCAATATGTGAGTTGCCATATGTCGCTATGGGTAATAGCTGACGCTGAACAGGTGTATGTCATCACAGCAGACCATCTGGAGGGCAGAAGATTTAAAAAAAAAAGAAAGAAAGAAAGAAAGAAAGGTACATTTCCAATATACAAAGCTTTTGGATGACTTTTTCAAACAAACCCAGGCATCTAATGGCTGCCTTTTTTATTTTCATGCAAGTACCATTCGATTACATTATCCAAAATGAAAGAAGCCATTAAACATGTTTTACTAAACCTGATTCCACTTTTCTTTATCAGTGGCCTACCTCAAAACTTGATTTGATGAAATGTCTCCAAGAACAGTACTGAAAAATGAAAAGATTGCATTATGGTTCATTCATTCCATTACCCTCAGCAGTGGACTGAATGTAATAGCAGGGTGCTGCAAAAATAGTTTTTGTACGTAAAGCAATAGTTGACCGAGTAGCAGCCATGCTGAAGAGACTTTCTAAAACATTGTCCACCAATCATATTTAACTTTTCTTAGTGGGAGTGGACTGAGAAAGTTGTTGAAAATATTCTGATCATCCACTTAACCTCTGTGAGCTAAATCAAAGCAATGGCATCTGTTCTCTGGCAAGAAGTTTGCAATTTTGAATGATTCTTAAATATTGTATCAGAAAATTTAAATCTACATGCTCAAAATCATGTAAGGGGTTTTTTGGCTTTGTTTTTCTAAATAGCATTTCCCCCCCCTAAGAGGAATCAAACATCAAGAGATGTGGGACACTTCATAGAATATGCCCTTTCTACAAGATCTCTGAAGTGAAGTAAAAACTAAGACCTCTTTCAGTTTGTTTTATAATGTAAAAGGAAAATTGATGGTGACAGGCTTTGATTTGACAACACAAACCCAAACCCGGAATTTGTAGGACTAATCAGTGCTAACATCTCAAGGTGCTGTGTCATAAAGCTGTGCTGTCCAAAGCCTAAGACATTCATTTTTACCGTTCTGGCTGAGGCTGTGCTGTTAAGCTGGATGTACCTAGAAACTTCACAATCTTTTTATCCAAGTTTAATTTAGGGTACATAGTAGCTCTACAGTTCACTAAAAAGAAACCTTTTGTACAAATAAAAGCTGGGTGGCACCATTTATATATGTTTTTAAACTCCAGGGTAACTGACACATTTTTACCACCCTCAAATAATGCAGTTGTTAGTTACAGGGTTGAACCATTTGGAATTTTGGGGGGGCCTTGTTGCAGCTTTTTTAACATAGCTTTTAAAAAATAACCCTAACAAATGCAACTAAGTGCCTTTTATGCCTGTTTCAGTCTCATTTGATTGTTTTTTTTTTATGACAGTTTACAAAGTCAATGAATTTTTTGTTCTAATTGTTAAAATTCTGTTAATTCTTGATCCGAAGTTTGCAAGAGTCAACGGAAACCAGTCCATTGTCTTTATGGGGCTTCTTTGCTCTTTAGAATTTTATAAATCAATATAATTTTCTAAGTTAATATTTTATGTGTGTAAAATGATAACAGAGTAATGTGTAATATTTAAGGTAGCCTTTTGTTTTAAACAAAAAAGAACATAATACCTCTGATACTCAGATTCAAATTATTTCACTATTTTTCTTATTACCATGGTTTCCAGATGAATGAGATATACAAAGTATATACAAAGTGAGCAAAACAATGAGTTCTTGGTATAACTCCACTGAATATAACAGAGTTTACATCAGGGAGTAATTTTGCCCAGCAGGACTAGACAAGTCATTTACATGAAATTAGTACTGTACATCATGTGTTGAGTTGATGAATTTGCTGAGAGATTGACTTCATAACAGTGGGTTCTCATCACATTATAATTATTTGACCCATCCTCAGCTCCTTATTGTGATGTGCGTTACACATTGCAAAGGATTCTGATAAAGGACATGCAATGCAGCAACATGCCACTGAAACATGCAGCAGCTGGAGAAACAACACATGGACTTTCTCTTTTGAGATTACAAATGTGTCTAGAAATATTATTTTTACACAAGGAGAAATTAGGTGGAGTGAATGGCTTGACTGAAAAGCACACTTCATCTCTGTCCTTATGATATTCTTAATATTCTTAATTTAAATATTCTTAATTTAAATTAATTTAAATTAATTGGATATTTGTCAGTGGCACAGGGTACCTTGAACCCTAGGTCAAGTAACGCTTTCATGTTGCCCAGAATCTTAAATACAACTAAGTTTATTTTTACAAGGAGTTGTTTTATCTGATTTTACCAGAAATCCATAGGTTTATCCAGAAACACAAAGAGGCAAAAAAAAAAAATATGAAAATAGCCCCAGTTGAAATGAGAAAATACTTGTAGAGAATACCAGTTACCTTCCCTGCACAGACAGCAGAGTCTCAGACGACGGTGAATGGCATGTAGGGGAAATCACCTTAGATAAATAAGCAGCTGAGAAAAATAGGTCCCATTGTCTGGAAGAGCAAACCTGTCCAGTTGGGCCTGCCTGTGTTTCTAAATAGGTCTTTACACAGCATTGAGAGGAGCTTGATGACTAAAATTTGGAGCACTGTGGACAGATGGGAAGGGGATGTACACAGAAAAGGAAGGAATCCAAAAAGGAATCAGAGAGATTCGAAGGAAGAGAAAGGAAGGCCAAAGCTTGACTCACAGCAAATATCCAAGGAGATGCAATGGGTCTCTGTCACCAACTTGAATGCCTACATTCACAGAGAAGTTTCTGGCCCTTTTTGCCTCACCAACCACAGAAACAGTGTAGTTCAAACTAATTATTTGTCCTAAACATAGCAGTATGAGTTCATGTGCACAGCTTTGCTCAGAGGGATTAAGGTTCTCCAGGGTTATTTTGTCCTGAACTCTGCTGAGACAACCCATCAGCTGAGCGGCTGCCTCAGATGCCACAATTAAGACCCTTGTTATTGCATTAAAATTGTACAGCTGATATTGTTCCCATATTTTGTTAGGTGTCATTTTGACCAAAAAGAAACTTCCCTGCCAGGAAGAGTCCCACCCTGGAGGTTTCCAGGAAAGTCACCACCTTGGTGCACAGGCTTCATGAACATTCCCCAGCTGCCAGAGCTCCCGTGTGCTGGGATAAGAGAGCATCCTGTTTCCAACGATCTGTGGATTGTGACTTGCCACAGTGCCTGGCCCCCATAGCGTTAGTAGAACTGGGCAAGTCAGGAAGCAAAAAAGAGTTAACTTTTGCATTTTTCCATATGTCTGCTGTTTTGATGCATGAAAGTCTTCCCTTATTAGACTTTACCTTAAATGTGGATGTTAACATTGCTGATTTGACTGTTCCAACTCAAAATAGGTACATATATGTATTCACATATATAGGTGGCGCAGCCTGTTTTCCATCCAGCCTGTTTCCAAACTAACCTTCTAAAGCATAAGGCAAGAGAGTGCTGAGCTTCTGAAGAAAAAAAGCTGATTCCTCAAACTCAAGACTACAGTTGTAGCAACAAATCCAATCAAGAATAATCTATTTTGTTTCCACTACAATCTACTTCATGTAGTAGCACTTCAGAGTTTGTAATAGGTGGTATGGATGCTCCATTTTTGTGTAAAGCATGCCAACTATACAGTGCTTTATAGCTATTCAGGGCAAGCAGGCACTGATGCACTAAGCCATTGAATACTTCCAAAAATAGACTATAGATACTACAAGGTGACTTCTTTCTTTTTAAAAACACTGTGACCTCAACATGCTCATAACATGTCCAAGAGTCATGCTAAGTCAGCTGCAGGTATAGTGCCCAAAGGGAAGTGAGTCTAGGCACATCAGTTATAATGCCAGGGAACAGTTCAGGGAGGGTAAATAGATCATTTACAAGTCATTATTTAGTTTGGCTCTGATTTCTTTGATTGTCTCTAAATCCAGAAGAGCATAAGACCTGCCTAAAGACAAGTGGGCTTTTTTCATATCTGTGTGTGCTATATTGTGTCATAGCTAATCAATATATGGAAGGCAGCTTCAGATGTACTGCAAAATAAATTGCTTCAGCTGAAAGAATAATGGTAGATGAGCTCAACGGATCTTCAGCAATGTGAATGGCCTTAGATGAAGGCAAAATAAACATGTAAATGGAACAAAAACAAACACACAAAAAAGGGAGAAATCACAGAAGGTGTAATTTGAAGTCACATGGAGGCTTTGGGGCAGCTTTTGCATGGCTAATCTTACACTTTATTTCACCTGTTAAGATTAAATAAAAAAGGTGCCCATTCACAATCATGAACACCCTCAAGATATTGCTGAGGTTAACAAGGGCCATATGGCATGCATGCTGGCAGAGGGATCAATTTGTCAGCTGCAGAACATCCAAGAGTTGGGCATTCTACTGTCAAAAAGACAGCCCCAGATTATTTGAATGTTACCAGCATTGCTAACATTGGAAGAGTTTTACTGACAGACCTGAATGCAGTGAATAGTCATGTTCATCTGAACTGTCTGACTCATATGCCATGAGAGGTCCTATTTTTCCTTCTCAGGCTAGCAGGGACACAGAAGTGCCAGTGTTTTCTGTCAGAAGTCCTCTTAGGGCTGTGACAGAACCCAGGTCCCAGAAGACCCAAATGTACAAATATCTTTTTCTGGTAACCTAGCTGCAAAGTGGGCAAGTATCTGGCTCTCCTGAAGACATCTCAAATTGGTGATGGCTGTGATACAAGGTAGAACAGCTTTTGAACCTGTGGTGATAACTGCAGATGATGATTTGAACTTCTCATATTTCCAAAACCTCGATGGTTTGCTACAAGGACACACTTGAACTCAGTTGGGATGGATACAGGGTACTGTGTATTTTATGCAGTGGAACAACTGCTTATATTCAGCATTCATCATGTTTAAGGTAACATTTAATTGTGTGGTAAGATGAATGAAATGATATATCCTGATACATTCTTCTTTCTCACTTTCTCCATCTTAACACCGAGTCTTTGAGGTCTTTGACAGTTTATAATACATTTAATTTCCTTCTCTTATATAATCAAGCTCTGGAAAGAGTTAAATCACTTTTTGGTGATCCCTGTGAAACTCTTCACACTGACATCTACCCAACTGAAAAGCTAGGTAAGAAGTATAGTCTTGCTAACAGTCAGAATCACAGAATCACAGTATGGTTGAGTTTGAAGGCATCTTTGGCCACTGTCTAGTCCTGTGAGGACTTCTTCAGGCCGGTTTTCAATGTCTTCAAGGAAGAAGACTTTATGGCCTTTTTGGCTAATCTGCTCCAGTGTTTCATCACTCTTCCAGTAAAAAGGTTTTTTAATGACATTTAAATGGAATTTCCCATGTTTCAATTTGTGCCCATTGCCTCTTGCCCTTTCACCAGGGGCCACGAGAATTGGCTGGCAGCCCCTGATCAGTTAGTTATGCACATTGACAAGTTTCCCACTGAGCCTTCTCTTCTTCAGATTGAACCGTCACAGTTTCTTAGTCTCTCCCTATATGACACGTACTCAAGTCTTGTAGTCATCTTAATGATCTTTTGCTGGACTCTTTTCAATATATGAATGCATTTCTTGTGTGGAGCCCACCACTAGAGTTCCTCCACTAACTGCATATCTTTTTTCTATTGGGTAGCCCAGCACTCCAGATGTGTCTCCACACAGTTCAGTAGGGAGAAAGAACCACCTCCCTTCAGTTTAAACAGCATCCACTGCTTTCCATCCACTGAACCAGGCATGTTGGTCAGGTGTGATTTCCACTTTACAAATCCTTGCTGTCTACTCACGATCTCCTTCTTGTCCTTAATGTGTTTGGAAACAGCTTTCAGGAGGATTTGCTCCATTGCCTTCTCAGCGTCAGCCAAATCCGATTGGTCTGCCATTCCCTGAGTCCTCCTTGCCCTTCCTGAAGACAGGAATGACATTTGCTTTCTTACTGTCCTTGGGAATTTCCCTTAATCTTAATGACCTTTCAGAAGTAATTGTGGATAGCCTCACAATGACATTAATCTACTCCCTCAGCTCTTGTGTGTACATCCCATCAGGTCCCATTGACTTATGTACATTCCATCTGTTTAATTGTTCTCCACCCTGATCCTCCTCCCCTGAGGATAAATGTTCATCGTCCCAGAGTTTCTCACTAGAAAAGTCAGATATGGTGTTAAAGTGAGCTTCCTTCAGCAAAGAGTTCACACATGAAAGGAAGGAGTGGATACCTTTTTTTCCACAGGAATGGAAAAACTTTACCCAAGGTCTTGCATTAAGTCACTTGCCTAGTGCTTTAGTGTTTTCCAAACTTTAAAAGTAATAAAATGGCAAGAAGATTGCAGTGAATATGTGCTATGGTCACACTTGCAGTCTAGTTTGGACTAAAAAATAGCTCCCCAAAAGAATAATATCTAAACCAGAAGGAGATTACGTAGACTTTGATGGATAGCTACTGATGATAGAGAGAATTCTGGAAAATCAGTCTAACAGTATGGCCTCTCACTTAGAACCCAAGAAGCCTAATGTTAACTCTTATTAGCCACCTTTTTATTTTTTTCCCAAGTTTGACTCTGTGAATCAACATCAAGTAAATACGGTGTAAAAAACCCAGCTAAATATTCCACATCTAAGCTGTAAGCAACATAGCAATAAAGAAGAGGGTATTTTGTGATTATGAAATCTGTGTTCTAAGTTGCATGACTGAAGCACCAGTAAGCAGACACAGTATATAATAGTGATACAGGCTAGTGGTGTTTTTTCCCTTGATGATGCTAGTATACAGCACGTTGATTCCCGCAGGTTGAAGGATTTTCTTTGTGGGTTCTCTGGCAAAGGGTTTTCCTTAATTGATCTTAATTCTAATTTTGGGATTGGGAGAGCTGTGTCACCATTTCACCAGTTGTTAGCCACTATAAGGAGTAAGATGTACATGGCTAACAATTTTTCCTTGCAAAACTGTTACAGGTTGCGAATGTGGTAAAGTCTTGTGGATATAATAAAGATAAATAATTTACCACCTGTGATTTGCTGAAGCACTTGTGAATTGTTCTGCACACTCCAGTGTCCAAAAGACTTGGATACAGCTAATGTGAGATAACAGTAGTATTATGTTGTGCACTCAGTAACTGTGCAGTGAAGGAAACAACTTGCTGTATCATCAGAAGCACCCTTGATGGGATGTCCTAGACATGATACTTGTTAGGTTGATTTATTGATGAAAGTTGTTGGTTTTGCAATTATAATGGAGCTGTTGCCAGGCCTAGGGATCTCACTAGGCTTATTGATCCTCAGGCTTAGAGAGCTGTTGGCACAAGCCACTTAATTGAATGCCTGATCTCCAGAAAAGTCTCCAGCCATTATTTTTGCTCTGTCAAAATCCAAATGAGCCCACTGTCAGTCTCTTGGAAGAGACATCACTTAGATTTCCAAAGCCACAGCAACAACAGTCTAAAATTCATAACAACCTGCTTTTTGGAGTAAGATGCAGCTCCCTGCTCTAATGAGATAGTAGAGCCATTCCTGGCCAGATACAGGACAGAACTTTAGGGATCCTGATTTATATTTCATTCCTGCCTCTAATGGTTCATGCTGCCTTACCTGCTTGCTTGTATTTTCTCAGGTTATTTTCAAGTGCAATCTTTGATTTCTTTCATACGCTGTGTTGTGGTGAATGTCAGATCCTCTGCTAAGTCCTGCTGGGCTTGAATCCCCCCCGGAACATGTTGCATTTGCAAGTCTTACTGCCTCTGGCTTTCCCACAACCACAATGAGTTTTCTGCACGACAGCATAAGCTGTGTCCCATTATTCTTTTGAAGTTGCTGCTGATGGGCATTCTTTCTTAGTGATCTCTTTATCGTTTTGGATAGAGCCTACTGTGATGCAGCTGTATCCTGGAATCCATGTGTTAACAAAATAGTGTATTCTTCTTTGTTAGCTTGGTACGCTCTCAACACGTTGTTGAGACAGACACTGATGGGGTAGGCTTGTTTGGCAGTGTTAATACATCTGCTGAAGTAGGAATGCCATGCAAGAAGAAAAGACTTCTGTTTTTCAGGATGGGAAGAAAATGTTGGAGCAGATAAATGATGACATGGCATCTGTGTGGAAGCAGCTGAAGGTATGAGAACCCAAGAGGATAATTAATGTGCTGAAACAGGAGCCAGATGTCAATAGAGTCAGCTTCTCTGGTCATTTGAATGCTGATTCTGTGGTCCGTGTTGATGGGGAAGACTTGTCAGGCAGCCTGTTTGTGAAGTTCAGTATCGCCTATCTTAATAGCTTGTTAGGCGTACTTGACACTTTCCACCACAGGTATTGTCAGCCAAACAAAAAATAACATTTGAGGAACTGGTTAGAAGGATCCAAAGTTTCAGGTTTTTTTATGGAGAGCCCTTCTGCTGTGTATCCTACCTGAAGTGAAACGATCTGCCCAAACCATGTAGATCTCCTGTTTTAAAGCAAGTGGGCACAGCAGGAGCTCTGCAAGGATGTTTGGAGTGCTGCTCCCCATGCCTGCTGCCTGTGGCTGGTGAAGGAAGGAAGGCATGAAGGCAGGAAGGCTGTTGTCTGTGCTCATGCTGGGCCTGATCTGCACCCACTGGAGCCAGTGGTTTTGTTCCAGGATGAAAGAGACAGGATTGCATGTGAAGATTTATTTACACACACCCTGGGCCAGGCAGAGTCACAGCTCACCTGCCTCACACATAGCTAAGTCCATGCCTCGCTAAGGAAAATGCCTGTGTCCAGCTACCACATTTTCTCATGGGAAACCAGAAAGCCAGCCTGGTGGAGATGGAAGGATGTTTGCTCTTCATGACACTCAGGACCTCTGTACTGTTCATGCAGGGTGACAGCTCCGCATCAAAATGAAGGAAGCTCTGACAAGCAAGGTGCTTCACACCTAGTTTCTATTTCAGAAAGCTCTTAAGGGTTCTGGGAAAGCTGCTTGTTTGCCATTCCTATACCATGCTCATTTTTTTCTAATATTAATGTTAGCTGTTATTAAATATCCCATTGATAAACAAAGTGCCACCCTATACCTGTGATAGGACAGACCACGGTAGTACAGTGTACACAAGGGGCAGGTCACTGGAAAACAGGCAAGGGCCTCACCCAGCATTAACGGGTGCAGCATTGACTTCAGGGCAGCTAGGGGGGGATTTACGTCCTTCAAGAATCAGAGCTCATTATCAGCTAGATGTTCCTACATCAGCAAAAAAGTGACTCCCAGCTGGAGTACACTTCATATATTTCTGTCCAATCAGTCAGGGTGCATGTATTTTCTGGTAGACTTCTTCAAGATGAGTGCTTGGGAACATGGAGGCATTTCCATTTCCATTGTTGATATGGGAGAGCACAACTAGGGATGCACACAGTAAATAAGCAGCCAGGTCAACACAGGTAAGCTGTAGACAGAAGATATCCTTGCAAAGACTTGAAAAAATTGGAAGAACCAATTCCCAGCAATTCCTTTAAAATCTCTCAGAAGTATGCAGGAATGAGTGCTCCCATATGTTTTCCAAAAATTTGAGCAGGAGTGAATATTAATGAAGAAGTGTAGAAAAGTGTTTTTAAATACACTGAAAGTTATTCTTTCTTAGAAAAAGGGACCGTGTTATCAGCCCTGCTAAAAAAAACTGCAGCTCTCTGTGTATGTGAGAGCATGTGCTATTTAAACATTCAGAAATAAACTTATTTAACATGCATGTGGCATCATCTGTTGATATATTATTCAACCACTCCTTGATTAGCATGATCTGTATGGTCTTCACCCACTCTCATGTAGGTCACAGGCGGGATTACAAAACTGGGATTACATCTATGTGAAAGAAGAGTTCGATCTGAACCATGGCTCATATCCTGCTGCAAGAGAGAGATATTGTAGTAGCATCACACAGCTTCTCACTGGTATTTTGACATCTTTAAGAAATACCAATGGACAGAAAATACTCCCTGTTTTTCCCTCCACCAGTAAGCAGCGCTTGGCACTTCACAAGAAGCTGTGACCCTCCTGTAACAATTCATGTCTGCAATTTATAAGGACTTCCAAGAAAACACCTGAAGTTGTGCAAATAACAAAAATTACTCCTGAGGGAATTCTGCTCCTCATCTCAGCTGGTGTTCAACTTATCTGTGAAGAATATACACACTCAGACTATATTCTTTTTATCTAGCTTTAGTTTGACAGCAACTAAACTCTTTCCTGAGCCTAAAGAGCTGTATATATTTACTTTTTGTTTCCATGAGACTGGAAAACAGACCTGCTGTGTGATCTCTGACAAGACAGTTCAACTACGTGTGCCTTGGTTTCCCTTCTGATTCCTAGTCTGCCTTGTTTATCAGTGAGCCTGCGTGAGGTCCCCACTGGATGCACATGCTGCCCTAGAACAACAGGACTTCAATGTTGGTTGGGTCCTACAGGCCCTGTTAGAAAACAAATTGCTAATCATTAATGAGAAGATTAATGTGCTAAGGGTGGTTTACAGTTGCAGTGTGTATAATCTGGGACCATTTGCTAATCCCTGAGGTAATATTAATTTTTAAAAATCTTAATGTGCAGCATTGCTGGCACTAGAGATTTTATCATGAGTCTCCTGGTATTTGGTGTTTCTTGACAAGACCCACTTCTGGAAACCTAAGCACCTTGGCTTGCGTTTTGAAACAGGCAAGTTTTTAGCACCCACTGTAACAGTGAGACTGGGAAACATTTCCCCAGTGTGCTCTGGAGACTCAGAAAGGCAAAGAAAAAGACCTCAAAATGTGTTAATTATAAAGAAAATAAAGGATTCTGCAAGAAAATAGATCTCTTTTTTTCTCATGATTTAAGTGGCTGGTATTGCCTTCATTGTGCAAAAATACATATCTTGGAGTGTGATAGGAATCCCCAGTGGTTCTGAGGGGAAAAAAAAAGAGAAAAGTAAACTGATTTTGACATCGTAGCTATGGTTAGGTTGGTACTATCCCTCTAATTGTGTCCATTTTGTTAATTTTTTTCATCCTATTTTATTTTTAACAGCCTCTAATTCCTTATTTTATCCCTTGTAGTTCTCTTTCTTAATATTGTTGGGGCTCACTTTTTCTTCACTTTCTTTCTGCCCTCATTTGGTTTATTTTTTTCTTCAGTCTTGATTATGTCCTCACACTTGATCTAGGTTGAAATTACACCAAGGAAAAGCATGAAAGGCATGAAACAAGCTACAGTGGTACAGAGAGCAGTTTCCTCTTACTGTTCTTTACGGTGATCTGTGAAGAGCCTGGAAGAGAAAAGAAAATGTCCTGGACTTATTTACGCTCTGGTGTAAGTGTCACTGGTTGAAGATTTCCCATTAGTTGAAGGAAGATGTTCAACAGGCCACCATACTGTTTTAGTAACCAATCTATTTCAATAGTTCTTCCATGGACAGGTGAACAAATTACAGAATCACAGAATCACCGTGGTTGGTGTCCTGGTTTGGCCAGGACAGGGTTAATTTTGTGTGGAGCCAGGTAATTCTATACCATGCTGATGTCATGCCCTCAGGCCAGCTCCGGGGAGGGGCCAGTTCCATTGGGGGCGGTTCAGTTGAAGGTCAGTTTGCCTTGAACTGCACTGGGTTCAGTCCCTCGCTGTTGTTCTCTTGTATTGTTTTT
>JAVFHW010050585.1:0-11238 GCA_032159205.1 Eurystomus glaucurus suahelicus
AAAATAATACACACAAGAGAAGAACTAAATATTTCATTCCCATTCCCCAGCTCTGCTCTAAATTCAGTGCTCCCTTCCAAAAAAAAAAAGCCAATTAACTTTGGGGCTTTTTACCTACAGTTCCAAAAAGAAAACAAGTAAAATATTTTTAAGTGGCTAAGCCACACTAAGTTCAGCATCCCTTAGTAATGTGTACACTATATCCTGTATCAAATAAAGGTTCTCACCACGTCAGTGTTATTCTCCAATACCTGAAGTTTTGGAAGATACAAGTGATGCACTTTCATCAGCTAAGTCTCCCCTTTGAAGCAGCAGAGTATTTCCTTGGGTTTCAAGCTGGTAAAGTGTTTCAGTGCAGGTGTCTTATTTCAGTGAGGACGACCAGAAATGGTGCTGCAATCAGCCTTTGTTTGAGCTATACAGGACAAGGCAAAGCCTGCCATTTGGAATGTCAGTGTCCTTATCAGTTCCAAGTGGATCACTGATAAGCAGCCCACTTAAATTCCTGACTTGAATCACAAGGGCAGAAGGCTTTTTTCAGCCTTATTCATACCTGAACAACTCAGGGAAGGGGGACTAGTGGGAGGGGGGGGCTGGAACTGGGCACAAAAAGAGGGTGTTTGTAAATCAAGATAGTAACTCCAGTTCTGAATGCCTGGAATTAGCATTAGGTTTCTCAGGTGGAGGGAAAAAAAATCTCCTGTTCCACATTTTATCTTTAAAATACAGGCAATGAACTAATTTTTCAAGCTTTCCTTCCCTCACTAGCCACTGTGATTGTTTCCTTACTAGTCGTGGTGATGCTCAGAGCTAGAGCTGCATGCTCTAGCTAAAAAAGTTGAGCAGTGTACCTGCAAGCACAGAATTTTGCAACACACTAGTAGTGTGGCTTTTCAGCTCTGAAGCAATGCAAGTATGTGAGAATATGAGTCTTTCTATCCCAAAAAACCATGTGCCCATAGTCATGGTTTTTTCTAGAATGATTCTTATGCTAGAAATAATTATTCTGAATTACACATGCCTGTCAGTTTTTCTAGTGTAAACAATCTCTCACATGACATTTTATCAAAAAACCAAAACAACACAAAACCAAATGAAATGAATTAAAAACTAAAAGCTCCTGTATCTTATTTACTTGAGAGTCAGCTGATGAGAATAAACTGTTTGTGCTTCAATTTTAGAAAATGTTGTATTGCTGTTTAGGTTTCAGATATTGGAGCTATTTCTGTTAAGTACAGGATGACTGACTACTTCCAGAAAAGTTGATTCATCTTCTCTGTAAAGAAGCAAGAAGCACCTCAAATTAAACTTGATTAGGAGGAAACGGCGGCTCATGGGATTCATAAACAGAGAAAAGAATAAAAATCCATAGGATTTTCAATCCATAGGTCAAATAGGAGAGCAGTGGGATGTTCCCTGCCAAGATTAGCTAGAACATGGTAGATATACACCAAAACTCTCTGCACCAATTACAGGTCTCTAGAAAGCTTCAGAAGGTCCTTAGAGAAGGAAACAGGAAAGGGGTAACAGAAATGATTTATCTCGTGACTCCTGTCCCAGCAATTCAGAGTTAAGAAGCTATCTGTGTACACTTGATGCCAGCCAAAGATGCTTCAGGAAAGATCACCTCTCTGTCCAGCTGCGGCAGTAATACAGCAATGACACCCGTGTCACCATGTAAAGAAAATGCTGGGGTTACTGGTGGATTTTGTGACACAATGCGGTATTTCAATGTAGTGTGCAGAGTGTAAGGCTCATCTCTGTCCTCTGCGGTCATTCTTCCAACAACTACACCTGTGAACAAAATACCGTGATTTTTAGTTCCAGGAAAATGCGTAAAGAATCAAAAATTATTTGAACAGGTATTTCTACTTTAGATACATAAAAATTTGGTCATTTAGCTCTAAATGAAAATAATATTAAAAACATGGTAAATAGTAGCAAAAAATACAGTAATAGTGTAAAATGGTCCATTTTAACCCTACGGCTATTTTTTTCCCCTCTTAGACAAAGTTGTAATTATTGCAGCTGTCAGAAAGAATAATCAGAAGTTTTGATTTCAGTCGGTGTTTTTGACAGTGATGTTTAATTGAGCATCCCAAACACAGTTGAAGAGGAGCTGCTGGGAGGCAGGGGGAAGGATGTTGGGGGCTGGAGGTTCCGTGCTTTCCGACACCGTTCAAACTGCAATACTGCCTTGCAGGGAGCGCTGCTGTGCTGTACAGCCCCAGTGCTTTTGGAACTTCACTTTCCATCAGTAACTCGCCCAGTAAGACGTAGTGCAGCTCAGAGAATCAAAGGCAACTGGTGTTTTGGGGTAAAGGGGAAGATGCTTTGCTTCCTTTTCTGTGAAGCAAGTTAAACTTTCCCCACTCTTAGAGATCTTTTCCAGCGCTAATGATTCAATGATTCTATGAGCAAGGCATGGCAAATCATGGCTTTTGCATCCCTTATTTTCAGGGGTCTACCCTTCTCCCTGCTTTGTCTTCTGTCACAGACACATGAAGTCAGTAACAGGCAAATCCCTGCCTTTCACAGGTATGGGCAGAAGCAAGACTTTCTTCCCCCCACATCCTCTCCCAAGAAAAGTCCTACCTTAGTTCATTAGCTCAGACAAACACTGTCAATTTAATCAAATGTATTTTACACCTTAGAATATCCAATTTAGTTGTTTGGGAAACTAATCTGTTAAAAACTGCTATTCTGTCAACCAAAACATTTTATGGAAACAGGTAATTTTGTATAAAATGAAAAGAATAATGTTCTGAAGTTCTTACACTGTTTTAGGAACATTGAATCATCTCAGTTTTTAAAACAGTACTTTTCGCTATGATTGAGATAGTATTTTGGAATTTCTAATCACTAAGAAACCTTGAGCTGCTCTTTGCAAATTCAGCCTTTGCTGTAAAAAAAAAGTACTCCTTAGGATATCCCACTGAGACTGATTAAAAGGCAGGATTACACCTAGTCATACTGATATTAACTGAGCTGAGTAGTGGTAACGGTGTTCACTGATTTAAAACAATTCTTACCAGGTTTGGAATTTTCAGGGACAGAAAACTCAAAAACATCCTGTGTAAAATATGGAGCATTATCATTATCATCCTCTATCCTGATTGTATGCACAAGTGGTACCTCTGGTGAGTAACCATCTGGAGTGGTTGCAAAGCAAATGATCTGTAAGATATAAATTCAGTTATTTGCTTCACGCTTCAGCAACATGGAGTATTATCACACTTTTAGTTCAATAGAGGACTCAATAAAACAATACACAGCACGTCAAGCATACCCTTCTCAAGACCAGGTTCTTCAGCCACACGGAAGGAGAAGTGACTGACACCTTACAATGACAGCAACACAAAACCTTCAGATGCTTTCCAATCTTTCCACCTCTTGCACTACAAGTATTTTTGAATCACTTTCTTTCCCTACCCCTGCCCTACTCTGTCAAACACTTTTTTCCAAGTCTCTCGAACCCATTGTTTTCCAGGTGTCTACAAGGCAATCTCAGCCTTATCAAAAATTTAGACGTAAATATTGGTATTTGGAACAAAATTGAGAACAACAGCAAAACTCTTTGCCCATTGCAACATAATCTAATAATAAAATGCAGTAAAAGGTACTGCAAATTACCTAACTATGTAGAATCTGTTTGTTTCTACCAACTGCCTTCTTACACTTCTCAGCCAGTAGAGAGAGCAGTGCACCTTCTTAACAGAATACTAAAACTGAACAGCTTGGGAAAGAGAGGCTCAAAAAACCACAGCCCTCTAGAGTTTCTCATTATTTTTTTTATGCAGACCTGTTCAACCTTGCCTGAAAAACTCTGGAATAACTTTAAACTCTTCCCAAAAGCGATGCAAATCCAATAGCTCACTACATTTATGCTGTAATGGGAGTCTAAGCAGTGAAAAGCAAAACTACTCTCAAGATCTAGATGACCAGCTATTTCTTTGGCACTCATTTGATCTCTGCCACACCAAAGATACTACTCGGAACAGAGAGCTGATTGCAGATCTTGTCTGCTCCCAGTTTCCCTTGTAACCCAGCTTTCAAATATACACATGACAGGAGAAAAAAAACAAAAAAATCTTTACATAATTTAGGTCTGTACCTGAAAGCTTGGATATTGTTCACGGTCTACTGCACGAGTAGCAAAGATATTGCCAGTTTCTCTTTCTATGTAAAACAAACCCTTTGGATCTTGATCAATTCCTGGTCCACTTGCAGAATAATAAATGGTGTAGTTCTGAGCTGTGTCTGACTGGACCTATAAAGAATGCATTTTTAAGCCCAGAGAAAAACAGCAGCATTATTCTAATACATTTTTCCCCCTTTTCATGATCATATTTAGCAAAAGCAGGAACCCTTCAGAAAAAACAAACAAAACAAAAAAAACCAACCACAAACAAAGCTTGATTTATTTCTACTTCTTTAGCAGCTTAAATTTCACAGAATGACAGAACAGCTTGCCATGTAACTGCCTGCCTTTACAACGTGTGTACAAGACAAGGGGTAGTTAATTCAAACTCAGAAATGTTTGGGGCTATCAAACAATTAAAGAAATGACAGTGTGCATTTAAAAACTAGTTTGAAATCTAATCTCTAGAATACTGAACACACAATGTACATTCAGATAGAGATAGCTCATTATTTCTGTACCTGTTAAAGAGATTTTGGGTTTAGTGCACTCATTGAGACTGTGGTTTGCAACTAGAAGAGAAAAGCAAAAGAAAGAGGGAAAGAAAGAGGGGAAAAAAAGAGAGAAGACCACTTAGAGTATATTTCAGAGATACGTCAATTCCGATAGCCTCTCAGCATTTCATTTCAAGCACCAAGCAGGTATTGTTAGCAGTTATCTATTTATAAACACCCTCCTCCCCAAATACTTTCCTTACCTACTGCACGCCAGAAGTTAGGAAGGTAAGATCAGTAGAAGAATGATTGCTCCGCATAGACTCTGTTATTACGCTTGTCTCTATACATCTGCTACCAGCCACTCTGTAATCTAGTGAAGGCTAGATGGATCTAGGATAACTTTAGTTCCTGCATTTCTCTTTCACGCCTACATGTTTTCTTACAGTAGGTACTTTTCCTAATAATACAGGCCATACTCAGGCTTCAGTGCTACAGGTATGCACCTCGAGCTCCAGGAAGAATGTAGACGTGCAGGTTAAGATTTCCCCCATCCTGTGTCTACAAAATCACCTTCTAGGCAACATTTTGTGGGGGTTTGTTTGTTGTTTTTTTGCTTTTTTTAAAATTACACACTTCACTGATTTCCAGACTGAAGAGCTCTCTTCTGATAGTGCCTCTCTCCTTTTTATAACTTTTGCACATTTCCAGTTTATCCCAACTATGACCACAATTATTTCAGCTACAAGATCACAAGACAGACAATGAAAGGACAGAACAAGACAGGAATAACAGCAAGAATGGCATCAGTAGGAGAGCTCACTTTTCTTCCTCTTTTATCATAAAAGTCACATAGAAAACTATCTTGTGTCATAAAATCAGGACCTGTATAAAACATACCTGCTGAATTTGTAGGGGAAAAGGTCCCAGTGAGTTCTCTATCATAACGGACGGAATAGGGCCCCACCTTCTTTTGGTTCGCTTGAGAACTGTATCTCTAGCGTGCCTGGTCTTCTGTGTCTGGGGCTAAAAAGTAAAAAGACAAGTAAGAATATATCCATATATTCTTAACTGTGTATATTTTTGCTTAACTACTCTCCTGCGTTTCCATCCTTCTTCCCCTCAGTTCCAGTTTCCACACTGACCACGTGTTTTTCCAAGGTCTTCATTTCTGATTATACTTGTGGTAGTATTCCAAGAGTTTCTTCATTCATTGTAACACTTTGCACAAATTCCTGAAACACGGCTTTTAAAATTCTCGACGTTCCTGATTAAGCTTCTCACTAGCACCTCCCGTTTCAGAAAGGAAGCTGCTGACTTGAGCCAAACAATAATCAGCAACAGCTGAATAAAAATACACTCTACACCAGAAGGCTTCGCCTGATTATTTTAAATCCAAAATTCAACTACAGTTACCTGGCATGAAGCTGTACTCTGTGAAACTAAGTATTTCACTCTGTGAAACTAAGTATTTCAGTAAGTAAGGTATGTTGGTATTAGAAGCTCACCTTTTCTTCTTCTTCCACCAAGCTAACATGTATTTTCTTTTGTACTTGTTCTTGAATGTCTTTAAGTAATATGGTAAAAGTCTTTTTCTCAGCAGACAAAGAAACAGCAGATGTTGTGTATACAGAACCATCCTCTAGAATTTTGAAGTTCCCATCACTGGAACTGATAAAGTCTGCAGACTGAAGGCATTCCTTCAAATCAACTGTAAGAAAAAATATTCAGAGGGTAACTCAAACTGCAAAAAAATGACATCCCTCACAAAACAAAAAAAAAATCCCTAAATAAAAATTGTATTTACTGACACATGGAGTCTAATAAAAAATTTAGTCATTCAGTATTTAAGCATCACAAATGTAAATACTGGAACCCATTTATGCACTTATTTATTTGCATTGATTAATGCATTTATTAACGCATTTATTTGACAAATTTACATTGATTCCCACTCTTCTGTTTGTAAGTGTTTTCTAAAGGACATGGGTGCTTCATGGATATTTTTCAACAACACACAATTGCACTGGTAAAATTATGGAAGCATTGGACATGAACTAACACATTTAAATGCAAAAAGCATTGTAGACATGCTTATTATTGCATCAGTAGCTATTACATTTGCCTTGTGCTCCGTGTCCCACAAAATCAGTGAAGACGATTAATTAATGCATATGCCCAATGGAGATGTTTTATCTTGGAAGTTTTGCCCTCAGGAGGAAAGCACTGACTGGTACTATGTGATTTAATAGTCTTGGGAGGACAAAGACCTTTAAATTATGAGGCAGACAGATGGAAGAGATAAAGACTAACTCCAGAACAAACAATTGGCAATTTTTTAATATATATATGATAGAATCCCATGCAGTTTTTAGGAAGTACCAGGTAACTCCAGCATACTTCTCTAGTATTTTTTACTGCATTCGCTATCATTTGTGGCTATAATAAACTTTAATGCACTTCAATAAACTTGGTTCATCAGTGTGTTCATCAGCAGCACTATAGCTGGAGAAACAGAAAAATCAGGATAATCATCATGAACTGCAGTAGGACCACAGCACTAAGAACAATTTGGCGCCCTGAAAAAGATGAAGGCCAGAGACCTTAACTTTAGACAAATGACCCTTGCAGAGTACAAAAAGTGTCAGTGTTATGTTCTCAGGATTAAAACTTTTCAATACTCCTTCAATGGTATTATAGTGGATGGTACCTTGTCCTGTGAAAGCTGACTGCAAAATTGCCACATTAGAGAAGATTCAGAATCCTACCCCATTTATGTAGATTATCTTTTCAGTAAATAAATTTCTCTTTCAGGAATACAAGAGCAGATAGGAAGCATAATTTTTAAATGTGACGTGATTTCTTCCTTCCTCTTCTTAAGTCTTTCTTTTATGTGCTGCATTAAACATTTCTTAGATTTTCAATACTACTGCAGCAGTGACTCATTTCCCTTGTCCATCTGTACAATGAAAATCTACTATTGAGGAGAATATCACTGCCTCTCTTAAAGGTGTCTCATACCGCTGCTTATTACAGCACCACATTTCCAAAAATACCAAACTGGAGATTTTATTTCTGATGGTTACGCAAGTCAACATTATGTTCAGCCAGTGACAGCTCTGTGGGATCTTTTCTCCTTTAGAGCCTCTCATATACGTTGCATAAGTCAGAGATATAAAAACCATACAACCAGGAAAATCCTGACTAATTTTATTGTCAATGTATGGTCCTTGTATCGATGTAAAATATATTATGCTTCCTCAATAAATATTTAAGTAATGTCATTCAAGCTATAAAGGTTTTGTTAAACGTTTTGGAAAAAAAAGTTTAAGTTCAACGTTATGCAATTTCTTCCATAGCACTGTAATAACATGAAGTTTTGTTTTGATATAAATCAAGTTTATTTACACAGAGAAATACTAAAGTCTCTGAGAACATGCTAAATACCTAAAACAGCTGTAACAACCTTTTTCATTTTAAAATTTCACAGTAAGGTCAATGAACTTTCATTTTTAAAGCTAGATTTTCTGTGCACTTGTATCGTGATGAACTACCAATCCACTTTATCTGTTCCTTCTGCAGGAATGTGGGTTAGAACTGCAGATTTGGACCACATTCCTCTGTTGTCCTAGGACTCACTCAGGGCACCTCGGAATCCTCAAATTCAGTCTCAGGCAGCACAGAACCCTGTAGCAGCGCCTATGCCACACCTTTAAAAGCTGCCTTTCAAAGACTGGTCTGAAAAAAAAAAAAAAGGAGTGGATGTCTTCTGATCTCCCCTGTTCCTCTCAGTCACCTGCACATGGCCCTAAACCAAGACAGATGGTCCAGTCAGACAGGAGTCCTCTCCCAACCAAATGTGCACGTGGGACACCTTTGCCACTTGCATGCCCTGAAAGCCCCAGCTCCGCTGAGCACTCACATCTGTGTTTCACAGAGCAGCAGCTTCTGGGTGTTTGGTTTTGTGGGGTTTGTCTTCTTTTTTTTCTTCTCCATTAATCCAAATGACTTACTGCCTTCATACGACTCTGTGGGTTATGGGTGCACTTGCGAATATCAAGGCACCTATGGAAGTACTAAGCCCTAGACTCCAAATTTTGAAAACATTAAGCTCTGCCACTCTAATTTTAAAATAAATACTCTAAGCTGACAATAGCTGTTTACGCAAAAGTCAAATGGATGCACGTAGCCAGCGTCCAAATCCGTAACAAACACAGGGCGTATCCTTCGTAAAAAGGCTGATCCAGCTGTTTAACTGGCTGTCCACTCATCCACTCATTCCATTAAAAAAAAAAGTCTCCTCCACTGTTAACAGCATCTCCAGCAAAGGTGCAATGTCGTATTGTTAAGACAGGCCTCTCGCAGTTTCTCACCTCTGCCAACTAACTTCTCAGCCTCTAGTTCGGAGGGAACATGAAAAACTACTTTCTTGCAAGCTTCACAGCACAAACTCAGTACCTAGAAAACAAATTAAGAAATCAGGAAAATAAAAATAATTACATAGTCTTTTGAATAATACCTACAGACACTGAAGCTGCCTTTGGCTGGTTTCTTTTTTAAGACAAGCCAGTGGAAGGGCACAGAAAGCACTTTTCAGCAAAAAAAATCAGGTACTATGCAGCACAGCTCGTAAAGTTTCAAAAAAAGTTTCAAAGTTTCAAACTGCTGCTCCTGGATCTCTCCAGGGCTTGTGGTTTTCCTTTTTTTTTTTTTCTAAAATGACAGCAGCACTGATGTGAACAGCCAGAGTTTCCTTTGACTACAAGACTTCACCTACACCATCATTTTAGTAGTGGAAAGATAAAATACGGCTTTGCTGTGCACTCCCTGCAGTAGCATTCTCGGCCAATTTAAATCCAAGGTCTCCAATTAGTAAGGTTCAATCTACCAACATTCAGTTTGGTAGAACTGTGGTGATGCTTAACAATAAAGGACCAAGAGTTTTATTAAAGCCATATGATGACACTTGCACTTACATGTCACTTTGCATCTTCAAAGTACATTCTCAACAAACTAATTAAATCTAGCTTCAGCAATTAGATGTGACACAAATAAAATGTTGTGTATCACAGCACTCCACTTCCACGTAATGAGTTTACAAAATAGGGTCCTCCTCAAAATTCAGATGAGTAGTAGACAGCCAGACCTTTTTTATTAAAAGAGTCATATGGAAGTACAAAGATTTTCCCCAGCACAGAGCAATTTAGTATATATCTGACCCAAGATTATATATGTGTGTGTATATATCTATATATGTATCTTGCCTACTTTCTCTCCAGACCTTTAAAACTGTAATCCAAAAATCACACAGCCAGTTAAACAAAGAAATAGAGAAATGTAAATAAATGTATTCATCCTTTTAAGTGCATTTATTCTTTCAGGATGAAAGTCTAGCAAAAAGGAAAGTAATTTTTTTTTTGCACATAACTTTAGGATTAAAGGTATAAAGTAGTAAATAGCTAATGGAAATGCTGAAAATTACTTGTGATTCTTATTAAGAAAACATTTAAATAAAGATACTTTAAAATCTTTAAGAAATTAGGAACCTTCAGAAAAACCATGATCAGCTAAAAAAAAATAAAGTTGAAATCTAATCATTGCATTAAAGTAATTTCAAGGCTGTGTCTGCATCATCAAAGCTCTTCATACTGTTCCTTATATCTTTGTATATATATATGTAACAGAAAACACTTTACATCTCTGCTTTTCTTATTAAGAGATACTTAATAAAACACTCTTCGTCAGATAGAAGTTGTATTAATTTTTAATTTTTAGTTGTATTAATTTTTAATTTTTAAGTTATTAAAATCACAGAATCACACCATCTTATTACATTGTCCTAAGAATCAATGACATCTGATTTTGAAAATAGGAATGTCAAGTTAGTCTTAGGTCAGACGAAGAACTATTGAGGAGTTAAACAAAGGTAGATGGTAATTATTCATGGATATAAAGATATAAGGAAACATTAGGTAAAAATAAACGTGATGCCCTTTCACTGGACACAAAGACAATTCAGCAGTTTTGGGGGTTTGGGTGTTGTTTTTTTCCTACTTGACAGGGGAATTTATTTTACTTTTTTTTTTTTAAATTAGATGTATGAGTAAACTCGCTTGGGTTTTATTAATATCCTAGCAGAGGCAGGAATGCACAGTGTCTGGAATAGCAACACTTTCATTAAAATGTACATATATAATTAACATCAAAATAATAAATTCAGTGCTTCAACACCACCAAGCATTTTTCTCTCAGGCTCGCACAAACATCTGCCTTCTTTTTTTTCCGAACGCAATGATAATAGGGCAGAAAAGGAGGTAAGAAACAAAAGACAAACCACTTTCACTCATCCAGTAAAACAAAAAAGAGAGAGAACTCCCTCGCTCTCCCCGACAACAGCCCTTCTTGTAGCTGATAATTACGCACCAATACAATAAATCGAAGCTAAAGGAAAGCGCTGGAACTGCTGAAGGCTCCGCCAGCTCTCCAGGAGAGCCCACCCCGCTCCGCACCGCCCTTCCCACGGAAAAGGGACAAACGTCGGGATGGGGGGACTGAAAGGAAACGAACCGCGCTCTCCCTTTTTCGCCACGAATAACCAGCAGC
>JAVFHW010050603.1:0-36808 GCA_032159205.1 Eurystomus glaucurus suahelicus
GAATGGAAGTTTAGCTTTAGGCCTGCATGTTTACCGTTATGACTTTAAACTGTTTATAAGGTTAAAAGTACTTTAAATGTTCCTGAGGAGATCAGCAAAACCACATGACTGCTAAGGGTTTAACTGAGATAAAATGTTTGCCTTAAAATTCAGAGAAACATGGACACTTTGCAGGCGTGGTTTGTAATTTAAAACATTGCTGTTGATATTGTGCTGTGACGCCAGCCTAAAACGTTTATGGTAACTCCAGAAATTAGGTGTATTAGAACCTGGGAGGCAACATCTGGACTCTTCTTTATCACTGTGTCCTCAAACAGAGCTAATTCAGCATTGTCCGTGTAAAATAACAATGCAAAACTCCTGTGTTCCTACTGGTTTTATTGGCGTTTTCAAGATGCGGACTTACGTCTTTCACTACAACCCTAGATCCAGGATGCACGGCAGTAGGTGAAGGTGTCAGTTTTCATGGTGACCAGTAAAACATTGATTGGAGTTTTCCACCACCTAAGACACTGGCTAAAAGCTTGGGAGAGCTGGGTGCTGTTCTCTTGGTGGTTGTGAACTGGGCATCCCACCTCCCACGTGTCTGCCAGGAGGCCTGGTCTGGCAGCTGCCCTTGTCACTGCAGTTCTTGGAGTCTGTCTCAAATTGTTCCTCTGTGTGAGAAGCCTTAAACCACCCTTTCCTACAGTCAAGAGATTCTCCAAGAGACTAGTAAAGTGTTCTCATTTGAAGTTATTTTCTATCCTATAAAGGCTGTTTTACTCTGCAGACAAAACTAGAAATTAAGTGTAAGAGAGCATAGCTCTCTAACTGAATCATATGGCATTGCAATGGGACAGCAAAGCCCCAGATTCCAGCCACAGTTCAAAGGTCTTTTTAAACATCTTGTGAGGTTTGGCACCCAGACTTAGGATTTGTATATATGTGGCACTAGCAAGTAAGAAACCGAGCTATTGCTGCCAGTACAGGTAGGGAAGGATGTCAGAAGGAGAAGGTCCCCCTTGGTGAAAGGGCTCTCTGTAGCTCCAGCCAAACTCCACTCAATAGTAGTTCACAATAACCCAGTGTTACCTGAGGAGGAGCTTTGGTCTTGGGACTATCCAGAGGAAAAAGACAGATCTGTAGCTTGCTATAGGTGTGACCATTACAGCCTAAAGTTTAAAACAACAAAAAAGATTTTTGCTACTTTGTCAAAATGAGTGCTCTGAGAGTAGATTTCAGGCTGACATCAGTGCTTATTAGCAAGAGATACACAAGGACAGATATGAACAACATTGCTGTCCTCACCTGAGACCTCTCTGTTTCCCTTATTAACATCCTTAGCTTTTTGTTAGACTGGTACCAAGAAGGTTGCCTGACCATAGCAGGCCCTTGTAGAGCACTGAGCTCACAATGAATGTCATGTCTCCTTGAAGAATCTTTAAACTGAAAAGACTAAATATGAAAGAGAAGACAAGCATCCTTATTCCATATCATTGGTTTTGCCCTTTAACCTTGTCTTCTCCACACGTTTGGATCTCATGAGAACAAACTCAGATATCTTTTTCTGCATGTGCCACTCAAAAGGGATCATGTAATTTGTGACTTTTCCTTTGCAGTTGGGTGTAGCCTCTTCCACGCTGCCCTGAAGACAGCCCTTATCAGTTAGTGTTTTGTTGTGATCTCGCTGTATTTGTGACCTTTGTTGGCTAAGGTCTTTCTGGGCTGCACCGCTGAAGAGTCTGCAGCTTTCACTGGGTTTATCCTCTCTTTGTCCTCGTGCCTCATACACATCTTAGAGAGCTATCTCCCAAACATTTGACTAGCACCCAACCCATTGAACCTTCTCGGTATTGCAAGTGCTCTATTACAGAAGCGAGATGTATGAAAACCTGCTCCATGTCATGGAGTAGCTCTCTTGGAAAGTGGAATAAGAAAAATGTTGTTGGTAAGCTGGAGGGAGAGAATGCCTTCAATGCAAAGGATTCAAGGCGGATACAACCTCTGCCAAGTTCCTCAAGGAATTCCACTGAGATTTAGAGGGCATTCCAAATAAGGGTTTCTGAATAAGACAGGGCTTGCTACATAGGGAATATCTTGGAGGGAAAAGATGGTTTAGTTCTATCACATGGGAGGAGTATTCTTTCGTGCTTTTCTAGTCTTTCTAAATTACCTTGATGTAGAAGCTGCCCTTCAAAACCATACTACCCAGGCTGCTGTTTAGCTTGATGTCCTGGTTTGGTCAGGACAGGGTTAATTTTGGTGGAGCCAGGTTACTCTATACCATGCTGACTTTTCATGCCCCGGGGCCAGTTCCGGTGAGGGGGCAGTTCCGGGTTCTGGGGTTGTCAGTTGGCCCACGGCAGCAGGGAGGGGGTGGGGAGCAGTGGCGCGGCCACAGGGCACCTACAACGGAGCCCCTGCTGCAGCTTTTACTAAACCAATACACTTGAGCAGTCAGATTTTACTTTTCAAGCCTGTGTCTCCAGTCCAGCTAAGGGGCTGTAGTAGTATAGAATGTTTTCAATCTGCTGTAAATGTGTGGGGATGTTTAAGTTGCCATGCTTTGTTTAGCTGATGAGCTGATGAGAAAGAACCATCACTGTAACCCCTATAAATGTATAGCTAACATCTACCTAGAATACAGGTGGCTTGTGCTGGCCTGTAGACACCACTAAGATGATAGCTGGGACCATAGCAATATGTTTGCAAGGAAAAGACAGTTCATTACAGACTGTCAGGCTTAGTTAGCAGGATTACAATATATCTCTATATAGCAGAAGGTCAAGTTAAGTATCTCTGGTAGACAGGATAGCTGCATGTGTCTAATGGCCTTTGCTCCTTTCTGGAGTGAGAGATAGTTTATTACTTGCTAATTCCAGATCTGAAACTGCTAAGAAACTTGGGTTTTATTTTTCTCTGTGGGAATCACCTGGAATTGTTAATCCTGCTATTATTTCCCTCGCATTCTCTCAAAAATCAGATTACGAAAAAATCTGATTGACTAAGCATTTCTATATTCAGTTTTGTTGATGAAAAACATATTCTAATTTATACATTTATACTTCTTATACAGATATGTATCAATTTATGCTTGTATTTATTTGTATATACAAATATATGTATGTACACATATACATAAAGACGTATACACATACATATAAATGTACGTATTTTATATATATATACACACGTGTACACCTCCATGACGACCCTGATATCCATAGTAGCCATCCACTGAGAGAAATCACATGATAGATTTCTCTACTGACATTCATCTTGCAATAATGTTGTCTTTATTACAGTATGGTGGTAGATAAGTGGAAGAATGGATAAGCAGACTTTTTATTTTGTGAATGAGCATTGTAGTGGTCTCATGCTCTTCATAAGGAGATTCCACCTGTGAGGTCTCTCCATTTCCCTGTCAATAAAGCCTGTAAAAAAGAAAGATGTATCGGCAATACTTCATTGAAGCTGCAGGTGAGCTTGTGCCAAGGGCTGGAAAGAGGAAAGAGGGCTCTGAGTGTATTTCAGACTATGAGTCACAGAAAGAAAGCAGAACACTGGAAATAGTTCTAAAGGAATGATCATGTGAAATATTTTGGAATAGTCAAATGGGGACATAAGCCTATGGAGGATGTATGAGGTTGGTCAATTTGAGCTTCTGGTGGACTTCTGTAATGTAATCATTCTGCAGTCTTGCCTCAGTACTGAAGAATGACTCAGCACAGCTTTTCTCCAAGCATAGTTTGCATATGGTATTCGTCATAATGTGGTCTTTAGTTTCTTAGCACGCATCATGGGCAAGAACTAAAAACTAACAGGCCATGTTTCAAAATATGAGTCAATACCTGAGTCCTGATTGAGGAAGACATTTAACACTTCCTAATTCTTGATTTCTAAGGAATGATTGCCAGTGCTTGAGATTAATTTAAGCATATATGTCTGTAAGTGCTTTGCTGAATCCATTAATAACAGCTTATATTCTCATCACAACCTGAGTTCCTGTTCAGCTTAATCACCTTTATGATGTTTATTGGAAATGTAAAACTAGTCATGGGTCAACCAGCTATGAATAATCAAATACATTAAAATATGAAGTGCACTTGCAGTAATTACATTGTGCCAGCAAGCCTTCTGTTCAAAGTAGTTAAAACTCATAGAATAAATTACTCATTGTAAATAATTCACTCATTTGTAATAAACAAGTAGTTTTCACCAGCAATCTCAGACTGTTCTGCTAAATAAACAGAGATATAAACTGAGAATGAGAAGGAATCTGATAAATGGTTTTTGCTGAGGCACTGTTTCCTGTGTCATCCAGAATTGCGACTGAACATTTTTTAAAGGTTTTACTAGTTGTCAAAAACCAACAGCAAAGGACTGGATTAACTTTGGAGACCAAATCTCTGATTTGGACCCAGCGATATTCTTGTTTGGCTGCTTTTACAGAAGATGGAGTAAACGATGCACAAATGAATTTATGAACAGAAAGGGTTTGGAAAGATTTAGGCAAGTAGATAAGGAACAGTACTTATACAGCTGGGTCATAACAGAAATGAAAAAGCTCTAAAGCAAGGTTCATTTACAAAAAAAAATGGAGCTGTCTCATCTCCATATCCAAGAGCAGAATTTATTCGAAAGGCTATTCAGGCAAAGGTCTGGAGAGGACAAAAGAAATCAAGTTGAAGAGAAAGGTGTTATGTGATCAAGACTGTGAAAGTACTGGTTAATTTAAGTCCTACAAACATCAGAGTATCTGCTTCCTAAACGTAAGTTGTAATGGGTCCTTTAAATATCATGGTTTGGTCCCCATATGCAATTGTTAGAAGGTTCCACTGTTTTTGAGGAATTATGACAACCTGAAAGGGGCATCAGAAAAGAGAAACAAAGATTTCTTATGCGTAAGAATCAACATAAGAGGTGGTAAACAGTATGGAATGGCCTTACTGAAGGCATTGGTCACACTCTGCTCTGCAATAGTCACCTGACACAGCTTGATTGGCTTACATCTATTGAGATATTGGTCCTTTAGTGGCATAAAGCCTTAAGAAATTGATGAAATGAGTCAGTGATCTGTCTTGGTAGGATAAGACTTGTCAAAATTAGTTCCTTCCTTTGTTTTCTTTCTGCACTGTTTTTCTGAAACATCTATGGAGCCCAAAGGGAATGATAGGGAAACACAAAACAAACCTGGAAAGTGAATGGAACAACAGGAATACAATTCAATCCCTTATTTCAGAACATAACGATGAGCCTAAATGCAATGTTTTTATACATACAAAATACCTACAGAGTATAAAGATCTGTGAGCTGTTATCTGTGCAATATGAAGATCGGGGAATAGAATCTCGGTGTAGGGCAAGACCTTGTGATGGTTATCCTCAGAGAAATCTGTTTCTCAGTTTCAAGTGCTTTTGGCTATCCATGTGTGAGCATATAGAAAAAGAGGTTTTTTCAATTTAAAAATAGAATTAAATAATGTCCTACTCTGCAAGCAACTGTAGGCTTAGATCATCAGAGATAATTGTGAAATCACCTCATTGTGAATTAAGTTCCTGAATAGTGGGTATAGATTTTACACTCTGAATCAGAAATGCCCTTAATAATTTTTCAGTTTAGGCATCCTCTTTTGAGCCAGATTTTCAGATGAAGGTGTCAGCATCATCCCCACGGAAGCTGCCACCTATGCAATTCTGCTGGCAGAGTAGTTCCCCAATATGCTGTAGGCACAACAAAAACCCAAGCCATGTAGTTTAAGTGTGTAAGCCAGCCTGGCTGGTTTTCTCTGAAGTAGTGATGAGCACCTTGGCAATGGCAACTTCATCACCTGACTGAACTCAGTGCAGCACCAGAATCTGCCTGTAGCTGTAGGGCATGGCACCAGTACCACAACACTTATTGTAATGACTCTCCTGCACCTGGCCTTGAAGTTCCAAATAGGGAAAATGTGCAAGCAAAACCAACACCCTAAAAATGTTAAAGGAAGTAATCTTTAATATGACAGCAAAGAAGCAGCAAATAAAATGAAAAGTCTCTTGAGAAAGAGGAGATCCTTCCTTTATTCCAGTTCGATTTACTCCAACCATACATCTTTCTTTATAAACATTCAGAAACTACAGAAACTTTTCAGGTTTTGGGACTACGGTGTGCTTTTTCTTTTTTCATACCACGAGGAGAAGTTTTGCCCAAGAGATCTGACAGACTGTTTCTACAAGACAGTGACAGAGCATGAAGTTCACAGTCTAATAGGCAGAGCACAGAAACCTGTAGATGATATGGGAATGTGTCTGCAGGAGGGCTTATTAGAGGAACAGAGTTAGTGTACATCAGGATATACTTTAAAACAGCCTGCACAAAGCAGGCAATTTTAGACAAGTGCATGAACTGAGGTAGTAGTGACTTTTATTTTAATCCCCACCCAGCTCCAACATTTGCATATGATTTCTTTGTGATTTTTAATGATTAGTTAAAGCTAAAGTTGAAAGAGAAGTGCACCTATTTTGGTGTAATTCTCAGAGTTCAGAGCTGGGAAATTCAAAACTGCCAAAATACAATAAATGTAGAGTTTTCACTAGCACCAGGTAAAATACCTGTTTCAGTGAAGGTCAGACAGCATGACCTATTCTGTAATTTCCAGTAAATGTAACATGAAACTAAATTACCTCCAGAAAATGAAAGAGGATAGACTCAGAAAAAGTTTTACTACCAGCGATCGTCCATGCCCTAAAATTTACTAAACTGCAGCTTCAAATGAGCATTAATCTTTTCCCTCAATAGCCTTTTTCCAGGTGTCCATATATAGCCACTTCTATGGTCTTGGGTCTACACAGAGATCTTCACTAACAGATCAAAAAATCATGGAAAATGGTCTCTCTCCAATGTCAACAGGAATCAAACAAGACAAATATATTCTGCATCATGCTTTGAAAGAAATTGATGTTTCTCCAACAGCTAGCTTTCCATTGTCAACTGGACAGTTGGTATCCCACAGACTGGGGAGGATTGCTGGGTCCTTGGGTGGAGAACCCGTTGTTCCCACCCTATGGGAAGCTAAGAGCCTGATACATCACAATCTATTCCGCTTCAGTACACAACTGTCTCTGAACAGTGTGACTCATCAATGGTCTGCTCTTCTGCCAAAATTCTGCTTGGCTTCTTTTTATTTAAGAAAATAACTTATCTAACCTTGAAGACTGATTTGATTTCTTGAAAACATTATATTGATTTTTTTTTTTCTGCCCTTCTGCTAATATTTGCTGCCACTATGGACCAGCAATATGAAAGTGGAAGCTTGGAGCAGATACTGAGCTACAATGCAGTGGAATAAACTAGCTCCATTGCACCTTTCAGCTTTTCTAACATTTACAAATTTACCTGAGTAGCATCTCTGTAAAGAGCTTGTTGGCTTTTCTCTTATCTAGTTACTCTGTAGTGCTCTGGACCCTCAAATAGCATGGCATAAAAGAATCCAGCACAAAACCTGGAGCTGAATGATGAATAGGGCTAATTCTGACTTACACTCAGCACTCCAAGTCATGAGCTCTGACATCTTTATGCGCAGGAGGTCAAACTTTTACTGCTCCCAGCTATCCACTCTGCTTCTCTGCCAGGAGATACTACTCCCATGGTGAGGTGTGAGACGTGCATATGCCTACACAACAGCCCAGTGTATTACCTTGGAGTGCTAATCAGGGGTGAGTAGAAAGGCAGGAGGTGGTTACATCTTAACCTATGGCAGATAAAGCCACCAGGGCTCATGATTCAAAGCTCATATCCCAGTCGCACCACACAGGTAATGTGAAATGGCCTTTAAATCTTCATATAATTACAGGAGCAGTGCTACTGTGCCTCAGTGCAAAACAGATTCCAGGTCCATTGAGAAATACACTCAGCTATATAGACTGCAAACAAAACAAGTTACACAGTGATTGAAGAGGCTCCAGTTCTGCAGGGGATTCACACCCACTTTGCATGAGACTTTTGAAAGAATCTGGAGGAAAACCAAGGATTGTTTTGAACATTTTTAAGTTACAAGACAATTGAATTAGATGTATTTTCTTTAAAACTTGTCAAATACCTAGTGCATTTCCTCCCTTCACTTTTTGAACAAAAACTTAAGATCAATTCTCCACAGATTTGCTATGCTTTCAAGGTGCGTTTGAAAAGACTGCATTGTTTTCCCCAGAGTCTCTTGAAGCTTTTATAAGTATCTACCAGCTTGACGTCAGAAGGAAACCCATATGGTCCTCTTTCTACAAAAGTGGTTGACTACTTCAAGTGGATAATCGATTGGACAGCTGACTTAGCAGTTAATTGACCACTCCAGTATCCAGTCTGATTGATGATTCCCCTTTTCTTCCTGGTGAAATGAAGCACACAAGTGTCTCTTTTGTTGCTGTGGAAACACTGAGGTCTGATGTAGCCTTTTAGTTAGGTGATTTCACCTTTGAGGCAGAAAAAATGGGCCTTCTGCAGTCAATGGATGCGGATCAAAGCAACCAGGAGATGAAGAGTTCATACAGTGGGAAACTGAATAAGGTTGGAGGACAGATGATTGTGAGTTAGATTGAGCTCTCATTTTGGCAGGCAGGCAGACTGTCCACAGCCCTTTTTTGTTGTTACTCCTGCAGCTTCCTGCTCATATAGAATTTAAGAGGATAGGAGCGTCACCCATCTTCTGTGGAGCTTGGGAAATCAGTTATCAGCATTTCCAAGAAGGGGAAAGGTCTTCCTGTGTGCTTGGAGCACCATAGCCATAAATGACCTTGTACTCAGAAGTTTCCTTGGAAGTCTTGGCTGTTTTGGGGGGAGCTGGTACCAAGACTTGTTGTCCATAGAGAAATCAGATTGGAAATGGAGGCCCAAGGGGCAGCCAGAGGCTGAGCCTCAGGGTGTCCTCTGTGCCTGAACAGAGGATCAGTGACTGACTACATTAATAGCATGGTATTTGGTACCTGCAGAAGAGCAAGCCATGCCTATGACAAGCTGCTGAATGGTGGAAAGATACACAGCCACCTTTTACAGACAGTGTAAACATATCCTTCTTTATACCATAATCACTTTAAAAACTGGCTGAAGTCATTAGGTCTCTTCGATGCTTTCAAAATGCATATCCAGAAGCAAACCAAATTTCTGTGTGGTTAATGTTGAGCTGGAGTAGAAGTTTGTAATTAATATTATACTCCCTCAATATGCATAACATGCAGGTTCTCATTTTGTTCTCATAAAGACATATGCTGCCAGAGGGATATGAAAGCATCTCTTAGCAGAATAAATGGTTGCCTTGAGAGTTCATTACTGTCCATATAGTAACAATACAGGCAAAGGATTATAAAGTATACCAAGCTGCATTTCTTTTTGGCATTCAGAAATAAGCTTGGTGGAAACCCAGATAGCATGGTCCAAGTTACATAACAGACCTGGTTTCTGTCCTTTGCATGTCCAAGAAGGTTTTCTCACTGAATGGCTCAAATGTTCCATGGTTTCTTAGCTGAGATTCATACAGTAATATGTTTCCATTCCATTGCAATGGCGAAAAAAAGGGTGAGGTCTACCTGCTGAGGTGCAGCTTTGCTGCAGAGATGGACATGAAAGAGCAGGTGTGTTCAAATGGAAGGTACCCATTCAGATACTGTTTCAAAGTTCAGCCTGTTGGCTCTTTTCTCTGCTTTCAGCTGGATCTGCCTTGTGGTGGTACCAGGCCCACAAGACCCTGACAGCTGTACATTTTACATGCAGCACTCTGTAATTATTTGGCCTAATCTTCAACTCAGGAGACATGGCATGATGAAGGAGGCCTTTACCTGTCTCAGAGGCATGTGGGGAAGACAACCTGTGAACAGCTTTGAGATCCAGAGGAGAAAATAAAAAACAATTCTTCCAGTTTTTTGTTCATAAACACTTGCACATGTTTAGACATTGGACTGCTTCAGCTTTATTCCCCATTGCAGCTGACAACAGTTCTCCTGTTAAGGTAGATCAGTAGGAGCTTTACCTGACATTCCCAGTGGGGCAGGTTACAGAGAAGAGCTGGGAAGGGAAAGTCCTTTGAATCTTTGGGACATCACACTATAAATCTCTGCTGAAGCATACAGCCCTCTCTGCTGGGCAGTAGCCATTTGCATGTTGATCCCTGAGGAAAAAGGACACTGCCCTTTTCAAGCAAAACAGAGTGACAGTTGAGGCTGCTGATAACAGGAAGCAGGATTTTTTTTTTCTTTTAAATGTACTTTTTTTCCTGTCTTGTTTTAAGTGAGTAGGAGGAAGTGACTGAAAGTGAAGCCTGGAAACAGCTGGCTTCTCTTCTGGGTCACAGAATTATCCAAACTGTTTGCAAACTCAGGTCTGTAAAGCTAACAAATTGAAAGTCACTAAATCCACCATATACTTTGGGTTTCATTTGACGCCCACATGCTGAAACTACCTCAGTTGCATCTGGTAATACAGAGAGAGATCCTTGCTGGAGTGATACTTCACTCCAGCACTGCTTGTCTGAACATGTTGATTTTCAGTTCGGGGAGAGTTTCCTTCAGCTTTGGGAAGTGGCAGTACAATGACATTCCACTTGCTTGAGCATGACTGAAGTCACCTGCAAAGTTCTCTCCGTGTGTTTCTGTGAGAAAGGTCTTCTCTTTTTAAGAAACAGACATAGCAGATAGAGGTTTGTGGAGTGAAAGCAGACAGTATGGCTTGCAAATTTCCATAACCTCCAGCGCTGCTGCTTGCAGTCAACATAGTCTTTGCCTCAGGGGAAAGGAAATCCAGGAGGAGCAAAAGTGTGCTTCATACTAGGAAAAATCAATGGGGTGTGTTTGTGATTGTCTCACTCCTCCAGCTGCTCTTTTTCCCTATACACAGTGCATGTTAAAATTAAATACATGTAAGAGTACAGATAGATGCTGGAGGCTTCCACTATGATGCCAGAAAAGCCAGGCTGACTAACTGCTTTCAAATATCTTAACTTTTCCAATGCAACTTCCACAACATGGTTACTTTATCTGTATTACTTATCCATCTGAAGTATGACAGCTTTCAAAGCCTATTATCACCTGTGCTGTTATGCTACAGGCTTTAGAAAGTGTACAGAAGAATGTTGCAGAAATGCATCCCTCACCTTCATTGACTTTAAGATGCATTACTAACCCCAATGTTGCAGCTTTTAAGGAACAAAACTTTACAGTCTAGTACCTGAACTTGCAACTTGGAAGACAAGACATAGCAGATGCCTTTCAACAGTTACATGGGCAGAGAAAAAGGGTAACACAAATAAAGTGAGCTTTAGGATGGCTTGGCCCATGTGCACTGCTTGCTTAATCTTTGTGACATCTTTGGTAACAGTTTACGTAAAAGTATCAACATGGAAAAGCTGTCCCAAGTGCACTTTCAGCATTCAAGGAGCTTCTCAAGTCTGTTCTTCTTAGATTTCTTTTGTTAAGATGTCAGCCTCCATTCAGCAATAACTGCCATCTTAAAAAGTAGTCTTCATGGGGAGGAGGAAAAGTGCTTATCACTTCCAGCCACAACTGGGTCAGCAAGGACATCAGGGTTAAAAGAGCTCCTCACCTCTCTCTGAAGCAGTTCATTCTGGTGGAACTAATGTTAGGATGTGGTCTCAGAAGAGTTACCAGATGTCTTATACTAACATAAACCTAGCTAGAAGAAACCTGTACTTCTCCATATGATCCTTTTTTCAACATCACCTCTAAGTCATACAAGATTTGTTTTTAAATCCATTGGTTTTCACGAACTTGGCAGATTTTTTGTTGGGTTTTTTTTTTTTTTGGTCTCTTAATACATTCACTTATCTCTACAGCACCAGTTGTACTTATGTTCCACCAAAATTATCAAGGCCTGAACACAAAAACATTTCTGTGAGATTGACTTTGGGTAGAAACAATCAGGCTGTAACCTAGGTTCACTGGTAGCTAGTGGTAGAAGATTGCCCCACTAAGGCCTTCTGTTTTTTCTTTGCTTTTTTAGGGGGAAAGGGAGACATACCTGTTTGAGAAGCACATACTACCCAAAAAAGCTGATCTCCATCTCCTGCATGCAGAGACCTGCACAGAACTGGCCTTGCAGGTGGCACTGGAAGCTGAGGAGGTATCTGAGGGACATGGAACACTGATCCTTCTCTTCTCCATCTCCCTTTCTAGTGAGTGATGTCTGCATTCTTGCAGCCTAAAGGGGGAACAGCAAACTTCAGTGCTACTTTGGTCTCCCTGTGCCCTACATTGTCCCAAGCCTGCTCACACACCAGTAACTCCAGAAAGACCAGGGTACCCTGCTGTGAGGACTGAAAGTCCTACAAAACCATTTGGTCAGCTGATAAGGTAGATGGTACTGAGGCAAGAGACAGAGGAACTTATGGCACTACACAGAATTGCCTGAAACCTCCCCACCATCTTCAAGGTCCATTTGTCTCCTTCCCTCTCACTACCTTCAGATTCCCTCCAGTCACATCCATCCCTCACAGCTTCAGCTCTTTCTTCCTGCTCACACACCTCTCTACTCCCAGCCTTTCCACATCTCACTGGCCCCTTTGGGCTCCCCATACACCTTACTGACACATTTTTAAACACCATTTAGAAACAACTCCTCTTGGGCTAACTTCACTCTCCTCATTACTCAGCTAACTGGATAATTTTAAGGGTTTTAAATGCTACACTATCAGTGGCACTTTCACTAATCCCTCTTGGAGGCACTCACAAATTCTGCCCACCATGCAGGAATAGCATGTAACTGTTGCAGCTACAAGTATTTGTGCATTTTATCTCTTTGAACTCATCCTATAACTTAAGAAACAGGGATTTTATTTTTTTTCCACTAGGTGATACTAAAACTTCAAACTTCATGTAGTGTTATTTAACAAAACTGACTTAGAAAAATAATCTTTCCCTATCTTGCAACAAAAATAATGCCTCTTTTGATTAAAATAAAAAAAAGGAAATGATGTGATGCAAGCAAAACTAATTTAATCCTGAATTAAGACAAAAAGTGAAATTCATAGACTGTTTAAAAAAATAAAACATAGTTTTGATTTTTATTGTTTTGACCTCATACTATTTATAAAAGTCTAAGCAAGACAGTAAAAAAGCATTTTAAATGCCTTTATTGAAATTAAATCTTTGTGTTCTTTAAATATTTTGACTACCTGTTTTAAATGTTAGTGAAAGTATTAGATTTGCTATCACTGAACACTGATTGTATTTAGAAATGTCTAGATTTTTCTTATAATCAGAAATTATTTACAATTGCATCCAGAAATATCTGCTATTAGACACTATCAGATTTGTCAGTATATTTGAGGCAGAGTTGTAGACAAGTAATTCAGTTCATCAGGGAGTCTAAAGAAAAACAGGAGTTTACAGGGCAGGTCTGTAAGCTGTAGCAATGGCAAACAGGTTGAATAATATTTCTAAGATTGGTGTGATTGAAACATGCAGGAAATCAACAGAGTTTTCTTGATGTGCACTGACAGGAGTACTGGGTGAACACATACTCGTGCTTTGTTTCACCGAACAGTTCCAGCCACTGCAGCTGACAAGAGTCAAATACAAATTATTGGTATATAGCCCCTTCTCTTGCATTTTCATTCAGTGTCTAGTAGGGATAGGGCAGAGGACATGCTGATGCCGTTAAAAATTCTGTGAATAGATTAAGTTCTGAACATGTTATCATTCCAAGCGAGGTCTTGCCCGCAGGAAAGGGAACACTCATTTCAATGTCATCATTGAGCTGCGTAGCTCCATTATATGCTTGGTGTGGGGGACCTTACTCTGTTGCCCAGGTTGCGCTTTTTGTGTTTTGAAGGGAAATAAAAGTAAGCGATGTTGCCTCTGAAAAGACACCAAACTGAGATGTCACTGTGAGCAACACAGGCATCTGATGTCCATGAGTTTTCAATAAATTATGAAGCTGTGCATCTTATTTTAATTCAGTTCTTCAAGTGCTATCTTAGCTGTCTGCTGTAAGAATAAATGTATCAATCATTCAGATCAGGGAAACTGTGACTGTTTGCTCTTCCAACAAGTTTTATTCAGATAATAACTCTGGCCTTGCTTAAAGGTATCTCTGTGACCTTTACAAATTAGTGACTTAACACTTAGGGTGTCCAGTAATGACACAAAGAGAAAATGGGTCCCGCAGTTTAGCATGGCGGTTCATGAAAACTTTCAAAATCATTCTAGAAAGCAATTCTTCAGTCTATGTAATTGACATACAGTTTGTATGAAGAAGTCAAGTCTTTCATTAGAATAGCTGATATGTGAGAAAATGCGGTCAAACTTTTAGCACACAATTCCCTCTTCAGCTAATTAGTTTTTCCCACTGCATCAGCTGTTTCAATTAAAAGATGTTACCTCTTTCCTTCAAGCCTTGACCCACTTCTATCCCTAAATCATCAGTTACAACATAGTCCTACCCATTTGTCCATCTTGTACTCAGAAGTATTTCCTGACATGATCTACAGCTTCTTGTTAAGATGTGAACTAGCTTACTATTATTATTTTATCATATACATTTGAAAGTTATGTTGAAGGAACTTTAAGATTATAAAGTAAAAAACCTAAGAAGTACCTCCATTAATATACCCTATCTGTACAAACCAAGTTCAGCTTCCTAGAATGTGACCTTCATGATACAGTCAGTCATCACACTTTTTCCCTTGTGATTTCTTCATCTAGTACAGCTCTTGACTTTTAAGCTGCTTGGTTTAAGCTTCACGTTGGATCAAGTATTCACCTTTAGACATCTACACCTCAAGAATTTGCTGATGCTTTCCTTAGAAAGGATATCACAACTTCATCCTAGGGCAAGAGTCCTAGGGTCTCTTCAAGAGTCTGATCTTGATTTCAGATGGGAGGAAATTACTTACTCTTTATTTACTCCTACTCAAAGTAAGAGGCTGAATAAAATTGGCTTGGCTTGGTGGATGTTGCTTAAAGCACTAGGCAAGCTCTCCATCCTCTGGAGTAAATAGAAATGTCAATTCTTAAAATCAAAGGTTAAGCAGTAGTGGGTTGGAGAATACTTAATGGAAGGTAAGGAACACTGTGTAATAGGTAACTGAATGGATTATGTTCTCCACACTGTGGCCAGAGCTTAAAAAATCAGATGTTGCACAACTTTGCTTTTAATTCCTGCTCTGCTGCTTTCTTCAAAATATTAATCTAAGTTTTAGTGTGGATTTTAGTCACCCACATTTCAAGCAGTGGCATGTTGTTTTCCTTAAGACTCAAAGGCTTCTGGGGCTTTGGGAGTAGCATTTTCTCCTATGGTGCAGAAGGGGTGAATTTAACTGGTTCTAAATTCATTAACTTTTAAGATATTAAAAATACTTCTACTATTGGTTGGCTGCAGAATCAATGCAAGAAGTCATCTTGAGCCTGGTTCTAGAGGCCATCCTTCATTCACATCAGTGGGTTTTCAGCTATGCACGTAATCATATAAAACGCACAGAGACTGATATGAATTCATATATGATACATAAGCTTGTCAGGTAATTCAGAAGTGGCTAGTTTGGGTTTAATCAGAGACATTTCAAAATAATACAAAAAATACATTAAAAGAGAAGGAAGTACTGTTGTTATTTTCCATACTTGTGGAGCCTGTTGGCCCAAATATTTGCACTAGGGTTCAGAAGGTGTTTGTCCTTGCTCACCCTGTGCTTACAAGTCAGAGCAGTCCAGAGCCACTTTAAATGACTGTAGCTGCCAAGAACCTCTCTGAAACCACACAGACAACAAGAACTAGTGAAGCGCAGATACTTTAGATCCTAACCCTAAAGGACTCCCCTTGTTTTCCTCTCCTCTAGGGCAGGGATAGGTGGGTGTGCAGAGAAGCTGTGCCAGTTGTGCCTTTAACTTACCACAAATTCCCCTGTCTGTGCCAGGGTCTCAGCTAGCATGCAGAGCTGGCTCTGTTAGGGCAGGGAATGGGGACTCAGTCCTTCCTATCTGCTCCAAGGCTGTCGAAACAAATCAGGTAATGCTCTCACTACAAGCACCTGCTTCCTACTGCACTTCAATTACAGAGTGAACATGCGCAGGCAAAATGCCATATCCCCAGAGCATGCATAGCTAACTGAGGGGGTATTCTCTTAATACACTTATTTATTTTCCTTCAAAGTATATCTAAACAGTGATTTTCCATCCTGAACAAATATCAGCTGGCTAACACGAAAAAGTAAACAAAAAGAAATATCTCTCTCTGGTGTAAATTCAAAATTAAAGCTTAAAGGTTATGTGTGACTAGGCAAGCAGGAAGCTGAAATGATCATCGAATGTTTCACCATAATTCTGAAAATGAGTATGTGCATGTCCTTCACTCCTCTCTTCTGTTTCCCAAGCCCAGATAAAACCGTTTGCCACTTCTCTGCCTGTTAACCCAAGATGGATGCTACAGAAGACAGCCTGGGCCAGTGCAGTCTCAGCACTCTCTGTATGACTGTTTGTCATAGTATTTAGCAGGGCTTCAGGTCAGCTTCACTTTTTTTTTTGGCTATGAGAGGCAGAAAGGCAGACATCTCTAGCCACCCCCTTTCACACAGGGATGGAGAAAAAACAGATAGGAAAAGCACAATTTCACAGATCTGGAACACAACCTCAGCAAGCAACATTAGCAGTTTTTTTCCTAAGGGACTGTGGTTTAAAATCTGTTGTCATCCCTCCTATGTGAAAAAAAAAAAAAACAAACAAACAACAAAAAATCAAACAATCAGAAGGAATGTTTCTCCATGTTTTATAAAGAAGGATGGTGAAGGGGAAGGAAGGTGTCTGACTTCCCCTAGACTTGAACCCGTTCAACTTAGTATCTGCAAAGAGAGAAGATTAGGGTCCAGGCATAAGGCATTGGTGGAAGTGGGACTGTGCAGGCTGTGCAGGAAGAGCCTGGAGTGTAGAAAAGTGGCCAAAATATGTCTTTTTCTCTTCAAAACACACATCTTTCCAGGAAAAAAAAAAATTCTTCTTCCTAGCCATGCATCAGGCTACTGTTTTCCAAGATTCAGTTAGTCTGATGCTTTGCTTTCTGTTCAGGTTGTTTGATCTAGTGCTATGAAGCACTGTGAAGACTTCCCCAGCAGAGCTGTCAGATAGCAACAGGCTATCTGTTGAAAGGAAGTCTTCTGAAGGCAACTGAAAAATTAATGAGATCTTTGGTAAATCCCTTCACCTGGCCCAGAGCTCTGTGTAAAATATCTCTTCCATGAGGTAAAGGGAAGACTTAGGTTCTGGAGATCATGACTCAGAAGCCTTCCTCACCTGGTGCTTGGGCCCACAACCTATTTATGTCTGGTCCCTACTTTTCAATTTCCTTGTCCAGCTGGTCCAGCCAGAAGAGAGCCCTTGAGGTGAACCAGTGGATTTGCGTACATGCCTCAAAGCAGCTTGGAAGGAGGCAATAGAAAAAGCAGCTCCCAATGCAGGGGGGATGCTCTTTGCTCTTCACAACATAGTATTAAAAACTGTCTGGCTCAGGAGTCTCTTGGAAAGTGGTGTGACCCAGGTAACTCCTGTGCCTACCGAGACATGGTTCAAAGGCTCCAACTGGCCCCAGCACGTGTCCTGCAGTGTGCTGTACAGGAAGGGTGTGTGCTCGTTTGAGGTAAAAGGAGTTTCACCAGGAAATGGTGGCACTTCCAAGAAATGACTCAGGATATTTATTGCCTGTGGAGCAAATGCCAGGCTTGAAAGAACAGCATCCCATCTAACCAGGCCAAACTGAATAGCCTACCTCCTCTTTGGCAGAAAGAGCAGCATATTTCCCGTTTAGTAACAATTTTATATGTATGGCAGCTAAGACACTCAAGGCATAGAGTGACCTAACATAATGTTCTACACTTTTTGAAGCAGTCCATTATGTTAAAAAATTGAAATATTCCCCCTGGTAGTGATGAACCATCTCAAAAACCTCCCATATACTGCACATTATTTTACTTTCTGGCTTTTTTTTTTTCTTCCTTCTTTGCAGTGATTGTGTGCTCTTTGTTTGCTTAGCTTATATTTTTCCTTTACAACATCCAGTCAATCCTGCACTCCTCTGGCCTTCCAACAGCTTGTGGCTGTTAAAGCAATCATGTAAAGGTGTTTAAATGATGCCTGGAGCAGACACACACAAATTTAAGCATGATCAGGTATTTGTGGCCTGCCTGGAGAACTCTTTCTCCTGATGAGTAGCACTTTAGTGAGTAGTCCTGCTGACTTAAATTGGATGACTCAAGCAAGCAATGTGCGTTGCAGTTGAGAGGTTAAACACAGGTGGAAAGCCAAAACATGTACGGAAATTCTTCTCTGCTGAGTGTGTGCACCCAGTTCCTAAACAGCATGAGCAGCCAGTGCATGTGTTCACAGGTCCCTTTGTGGCAACCTTCCTGCTTTCAGTTTATGCTGGGAATGAGGAAAAATGTCTCTCATTACCTTGCAGTGGCTATTGGTCAATATCTGCATTTTTCAGTTAGATTTTTGAAGGGGGAGAGAAACTGCATCACAAAGTTGGACAAAGAAACAGGGTCCCTAAGAAATTATGCTCCACTACATTGCTTTGCTCAGCGACAGTGTTGCAGCTGGGAGCTCCTTTCTGCTGGGAGGAATTCGTTTTGAAGACTCAAAACATGTTCACCATTGCAAACGTTGGTGGAGGGGAGGCTCCAGCTCTTCATCTGAGCACAGCTGTTGCTGCCAGCCAGAATGTTGCCCCTTTTTTACTTGAACTAGAGAACACAAATTAGATGCTCCATCACCTGCATTATCTGTGTCCTCATTTTGTTTTGGGAAAAGAGAGAAAGCAAAACAGGTGTCAGGTGATGCTTTCTTTTGGATATGGATAGCACACAGAGCTCATAAGCAAAGCGATGCTGATAAGGTCTAGAGTAATCACAAGCATCTTTTAGGCCCACAGGGGAGACCAAAGCCAGTTTAATGCATAACCTGCTGGTAGGATTTTTGCTATTACTATGTAACACATAAATATGACATTACACTGCTCCTGTGGCAATGGAGGCATTAGTCCAACCCATTACTCTTGGCTGTTCCAATGCAAAGCAGAAAGTGCCCTAGGAAAGAGAAGCTGTGCAGCAATGCCAGAACCCCGTTGTCAGTTCAAAGACAGCTTCATAGTGTGCTGTTTAGGATCCCACAGCTGTCCTTACACCCTGCTGTCAACAGTGCTCTTGAAAAGCAAACGGGGCCTTGCCAGCTCTGCAAGAGGACAAGGAAGGAGGCCCTTCCTCCTCCTTCTCCTCCACTGTCTGTGGGTGTGAGGGGTCTGGCTAGTCTCCTTGCTGGCATAAGCAAGGTTGTGCAACCTGTGCAGCCTCTCCTCTTGGCGGGAGCACAAGCACACCCTTGTGCATGGGCAAAGCAGCTTCCCTGCCCATTGTCCATCGCAAGCAGCCTGCTGCTGTGCTACACCCAGGTGGCCTTCCTTACCACATAGCAATGCTGAAATCAGCAGGGAGGGAAGGTGAGAGGCCAACATTCAAAGTGCATAGAGGCAGCTCAGCACAGCCTGTTGGCTTCTGTGACACTGCACTACCTTACACCAGCTGAAAACCTGTTCTCTGCTGTTGCTGGGGTTTATTTACTTTCCTTTCTTAGGACAGGGGAAGAGCAGTCTAATGGTAATTATTATTATGCAGGAAGTTGAAGTTAATCTCTATTTTTACATGAGTATAAATGCCAAGGCCTGCATACATGTATTTCACAATATAGAGAAACATACTGAACTGGTGGCATTTCATTAGCATTTACATTATCTATAGGCCCAGAGGGCTCTGTGGAAACAGAGAGTCTTCTGCGCAAGGAACTTTACCCAGTGCTTTCTAAGGACACTTTTTATTGGGTCTTGAAAACCTCCAAGGATGGAGAAGGCTCAACCTCCCTGAGCATCCTGTTGCACTGCCTGGTTATCATCATGGTGAAGAAGTGTGTCTTTATCTCCATCCTGAACCTCTCTAGTTTCAGCTTATGCCCATTGTCACTCCCCTTCCCACCATGCACTGCCAGGGTGCTGTTAGGTGCCCTGAAGGCATCTGAACCAGCCCCTCCTCAAAGGACAGTGCTCCAGTCCCACCAAATTACCAGAATACCATCTAGCCTGCTCCTGAGACGAGCCAACAGCCCATAGTGGTAGAATAAGTATAAGGACATGGGAATTATGCAGAGGGAGATTTTTGGGAATGATTTCCCAGCTTCTAAGAACTTGAGTCTCATGGGTGATGAGTTTAGATTTAATAGCTCCTGAATCACTTCTTGTCCATAAGTTCATCAGATAGATTGTTTTTGAGTTCCGTGTAAACCTTTACCATTCACAATATCCTGTGGTAAGGAGTTCCACAATGTAATTAGCTAAATGTTGTGTGAAAAAAGTACTTCTTTTCATGTTTGAAAGTAACAGGAATTGTGTCTGAAGCTACTGCTCTGCTTTCACTGATGTGTCTCACTTGAATAATTCCTTAATCACCTTTTCTGTTCCACTTACATGGAGCATATGGGACTCCACCACATCCAACAGAGTGCATGCCTTCAATCATCTGTCCTGCTCTTTGTCTTTTACCCACAGCACATGAAGGGACAAGGACTGTACAGGTTTTTAAAAAATGCGGCAGCAAACCAAGTTTGGCAGAAGATGTAGTCTGTTTTCTTCTGTTTTCCATTCCCAAATGTTCCTAGTATGGAGTTTGCTGTTTTGGTGGAACACTATCCTTGCTGTGTGCAGAGCTATCTATTTGAAACTCAGGATCTCATCCTGAGTGGGGATAATCCATTGAAACCCTGTCCCTGCACCAGCAAAGGTGCAGGAGAGGTTTTTCCTCTGTGATCTTCCAATCCCTTTACCTCCTCTCCAGTGTCTTTTCTGCTAAGTTGGCTTCCAGGAATACTCTACCAGGGTAGTTCATTTCTGCTCTCATGACCTTTCACTGCTGCCTAATGTGCTACAAATTTTGCCCCTCTATTCATGACACAGTGATAGTACAACAAGGACTATGAACAAATGCTTCATTGCATCGTGCTTGAGTTTCCACTTCTGTTCAAAAGGAAGTCACTATAGGGGCCACCTAAAAGCTAGGAATTGTTCCAATTAAATCAAGGGAATGGTGCTGCTCACAATCTTTTCAAGAACTTATGACACTTCTTGGAAGTGAACACTGTCATTTGCTTGGTGGTTACCAGAAGGCATTAATGGATGTTAGAGCTAATAGCAGTTAATTGACCATGTAAAACCACCAATAACTGAAGAAGCTGACTCAGATCTCACTTCTTTGTTTAAACTTGTCCATAAATTCTTCACATTTTCATTTGGTAAGAACAAATATAAATTACTTTAAATGTAACCACAACCTGTAAACATAACACGCAACACAGAATCATAAAATCATTTAAATTGGAAAAGACCTTTAAGATCAATGAGCCCAGCCATAAGCATACTCTGCCAAGTCCACTGCTAAACCATGTCCCTAAGCACCACACCTACATGGCTTTTAAACACATCCCAGGATGGTGATTCAACCACTTCCCTGAAAGTGGGAAAAATTTTTTCCTAATGTCCAACCCGACGTCCCATGTTGCAACTTGAGGCTGTTTCCTCTTGTCCTATCACTTGGTACTTGTGAGAAGAGACCAGCACCCACCTCCCTACAACCTCCTTTCAGGTAGTCGTAGAGAGTGATAAGGCCTCCCCTCAGCCTCCTTTTCTCCAGACTAAACAGACCCAGCTCCCTCAGGTGCTCCTCAAAAGACCTATTCTCTAGGCCCTTCACCAGCTTCTTTAACCTCCACTGGATCTGCTTCTGCACCTTGATGTCTTCCTTGTATTGAGGTGCCCAAAACTGAACACAGTACTCGAGGGTGGCCTCACCAGTGCCAAGTACAGGGGGATGATCACTTCCTCAGTCCTGCTGGCAACACAATTTCTGATAACAGGCCAGGATGCCGTTGGCCTCCTTAGCCACCTGGGCACACTGCTGGCTCATGTTCAGCCAGTTGTCGATCAGTACCAATCCCTTTCTGCCAGGCAGCTTTCCAGCCACTTTTCCGCAAGCTTGTAGCATTGCTTGGGGTTGTTGTGGTCCAAGCGCAGGACTCAGCATTTGGCCTTGTTGAAGGTCATGCAATGGGCCTCAGCCTATCAACCCAGCCTGTCCAGATCCCTCTGTAGAGCCTTCCTACCCTCAAGCAGATCAACACTCCCACCCCACTTGGTGTCGTCTGCAAACTTACTAAGGGTGCACCCTATCTCCTCATCAAGATTGTTGATAAAGTTATTACACAGGAGTGGCTCCAATACTGAACCCTGGGGAACACCACTTCTGACCGGTGGCCAAATGGATGTAACTCCATTCACAACAACTCTCTGGGCCTGGCCACCAATCCAGTGTTTTACCAGCAGAGTGTATGCTCATCCAAGCCATGAGCAGATAGTTTCTCCAGGAGAATGCTATGGGAAACAGCTTCACTGAAATCCTGGTAGATGACATCCACAGCCTTTCCTTCATGCACTAGGCAGGCCATCTTGTCACAGAAGGAGTTCAGGTTAGTCAAGCAGGACCTGGGTTTATTAAACCCATGCTGACTGGGCCTCATAGCCTGGTTGTCCCATATATGGTGCATAAAGGCACTCAAGATGATCTGCTCCATAACCTTCCCTGGCACCGATGCCAAACTGACAGGTCTGTAATTCCCCACATCCTCCTTTGTAGATGGGTGTCACATTTGCTAACCTCCAGTCCTCTGGGACCTCCCTGGTTAGCCAGGACTGCTGGTAAATGCTGGAAAGTCACTTGGTGAACGCTTCTGCCAGCCCCCTCAGGATGGAGTGGATCCCATCTGACTCCATAGGCTTGTGTGTGTCTAAGTGATGTAGTAGGTCACTGACCATTTCCTCTTTGATTCTGAAAGTCTCATTCTGCTCCCCATCCCTGTCTTCCAGCTCAGAGGGCTGGGTACCCAGAGAACAACTACTCAAGACTGAGGCAAAGAAAGCATTCAGTGCCTCAGCCTTTTCCTCATCCTTGCTCACTGTTTACCCCTGCATCAAACAAAGGATGAAGATTCTCTCTAGTCCATCTTTTATGGTTAGTGTATTTATAGAAACATTTTTTATTGTCTTTAACAGTAGTAGCCAGGTTGAGTTCTAGTTGGGCTTTGGCCCTCCTAATTTTCTCCCTGCATATCCTCACCGCATGCTTGTAGTCCTCACAAGTGGCCTGCCCTCTCTTCCAAAGACCATAAACTCTCCTTTTGGTCCTGAATTCCAGCCAAAGGTCTCTGTTCAGCCAAGCCAGTTATCTTCCCCACCGGCTTGTCTTTCAGCACATGGGGACAGCCTGCTCCTGTGTCTTTATGACTTCCTTCTTGAGATATATCCAGCCTTTCTGGACTCCTTTACCTATCAGAGCTACCTCCCAAGGGACTCTGTCAATCAGTTTCCTGAACAGGCCCAAGTCTGCCCTCCAGAAGTCCAAGGGGATGCTTCTACTGACCTCACTCCTTACTTGCCCAAGAATTGAGAACGCTATCATTTCATGATCACTGTGCCCTAGATGGCCTCCAACCATAACTTCCCTCACAAATCCTTCTCTGTTCACAAGAAGTAGGTCCAGGAGGATGCCATGCCTAGTTGGTTCCCTCACTAGCTGTGTAAGGAAGTTATCTTCCACACAATCCAGGAACCTCTGGGACTGCTCTCTCTCTGCTGTATTGTATTTCCATCAGACATTTGTGAAGTTGAAGTCCCCTGCAGGAACAACTGGTAGTGATTGTGAGACTTCTCCCAGCTGCTTATAGAATATTTCTTCTGCTTCTTGATCCCGGTTGGGTGGCCTATAACAGTCCCTCACCATGATATCAGCCTTGTTGTTCTTCCCCCTGATTCTTACCCCTAAGGACCCAACCCTATCATCATTAAGTTTTAGGCATACATAACTCTCCCTAACACAGAGGGCCACCCCACCACCTCTTCTTCGTTGCCTATCCCTTCTGAAAAGTTGGTAGCTATCAATTACAGCACTCCAGTCATGCGAGTCATCCCACCATATTTCTGTGATGGCGACTATTCCATAGGTTTCTTCCTGCACAAAGGCCTCCAGCTCCTCCTGCTTGTTGCCCATGCTGTGTGTGCTAGTATAGATACACTCCAGCTGGGCTAGTGGTCCCTCCACATTTTTAGTTGGGGGAAGCTCTAACTCCTACCTGACCAAATCTCAGTCACTTCCATGGTTACTAACCTACCAATGAGCCTTGTGTCTTTGCTGCTGCATGGATCACCATCCCGTACATACACTGAGATGGCAGACTGAAAGACCTTACCAGTACACTGTCCCACAAGCACTGCCATGCCACGCCCAAGCTCCTCTCTAGCAGGCCCAGTTTCATCCCTATCCCCCTTCAAATCTAGTTTAAAGCTCTTTCAGTGAGCCCTGCTAATTCTTGTCCCAGGACCCATTTCCACCTTTGAGACAGGGTTACTCCATCTGATGCCGGAAGGCCTGGTGTCTTTTAAACCAGCTTGTGGTCAAAAAACCTGAAGTCCTGCCAGTAACACTAGGCTTGGAGCCAGGAATTGATCTGGTGGTTCTTCCTGTTTCTGAGATGTTCTCCTCATCTATCCCTGCAGCTAGTGGGATAGAGAAGAACACCACCCATGCTCCTGATCTCGTAACCTGCTGTCCCAATGCCCTGAAGTCTCTCACTTCCCAGGGACTTCTTGATTTAAGTTCATCACTGACTACCTGAAAAATTATTAACAGGTAGTAATCCAAGGGCTGAACTAGGGCAGGGAGTTTTCTCGTTAAGTCCTTAATCCTGGCCCCAGGGAGGCAGCACACTTCCCTAAGAAGTGGGTCTGGTCTGCATATAGGGCTGTCTGGTCCCTTTGAAAGTGAGTCCTCTATGACAAAGGCATTTTTTAACTGAAGTTGTTTTGATGCAAGGCATAGTCTGACTTAGCCTTGGTGACACCTCTGAGCTAGGTAAACTTTAATCTGTGTCATTATTCCTATCCCCTTGCAGAGCATCATATTTATTTTGTAAGGGCACCTCGGAAGGTGGTGTAGTTACTGGGGGAATACGCCTGCCATGCCTGGCAGTAACTTGTTGCCATTGCTCCCTAACCTCTAAGTCATCACATTTAGCTAGGTGGACAGAGGGTAGGAAGCTTACTGTGTTCTGAGCTCTGTCCAGCCCTGGGGCCTGTTTCAGGGAAGGTAGGGTATGGCTCCAGTGGTCTGTCTATCTCAGTCTCACAGTCCTTGATGGTCCTCAGCCTACTCACCTCTTCCTGGAACTCCATCACCAAGCAGAGGAGCTCCTCTGCCTGGGCACATCTCCCACAGGAGTGCTCACTGCTGCTGTCCTGTAGTGGTGTCAGAGCTGGGCACACCTTGCAGCTTGGCATTGGGGTGGCTGTATGTTCCTGCTGGAGGTCCATCTGGGAATCTGCATCAGTCCTGGTGGATGCAGAGCAGAGCTTCCTGCCAGGTAGAAACCATCCTTCCCTGGTGGGAGCTGGCAGAGCTTCAGTGCTTTCCGGCGTGCCATTCCTACACCGTGCCCTGCCTGTCGTGGCATGTGCTGTTTGTTCACTCTGTGCCCAGCCACCAGTTGCTGCACTCCCCAATGCTTCTCTTATGGGCATGGGTATGGTGGCCATGGCCCTGGCAATCCCCCTGCCTCAGCAGTCTCTCCCTCCAGTGCTACAAGCTCTGGGTGGGTGTCTCTGCACCCCTGGCTTTTCCTTATCTGAGGAGAACCTTGGGAAGCCCCTACTGAGATCTCCACACTGAGATCTACTGCTCTGCTTCTAGCCGGGCTGGTACTGAAGGAACATCTGAAGCATGGGTCAGATTTTCTGTTGGGTGAGTGGATGCAGCTTTCAGACTTGAGGTTGAGAGGTTCGCTCATCAGTTTCCAAGCCGTGAGCATTTTCTCTCTGAAGGAGAAATGGGGTTTTCTGCAGAACAAGGAAGAGCAAAAGAGCTGCCCCAATGCCAAGGTGCAAGCTGGCAAACTGAAAGAAATGGACGTGTAAGGGTGAGTATTTGCTGGAGGAATATTCAGGCTCTTAAAGAACATACAGGAGATTTCAACATGGCCTTCAGTCTGAAATGCAGAAAACTAAAGGTTTTGAAAATATTGACCTAAATGAATGAAAGACAACAAACACATGGGAGTAGGAAAGCTCTTCTCCTCTTGAGAAAATTTTGTATTTTTAGAGGTACACTGAAGCCACAGGAGACTGAACCCTCCTCCCCAAACATTTCAGACCCTGAGAGCTGCTGAATGTCAGTACTTTTATTCTTGGTCAGCCTCCTCATTGCATCCACCCCATCCAGATCCTCAGACAGCTCGGACTGCAGAATATGGAGTCGGCCTAGGGCCGACATTGCTGCCCCAAGGGAAGTCACAGCACAGAGTTTCTTTCTCTGCATCGTATTTAAGCCTGCCAAAGCCATTAGCTTACCTGAGAAACTATGGTAAGTTTGGAAAAATGACATTTCATAACTAGACCTGCCTTCCCCTATTGTTCACACTTGAATTTGTGTTTGAATGCTTTGCTGATCCTTAACTATTTTAATTTTACTACAGCAACTATTGCTAGCCAATCATTCTCTTTGAACTAGTTTGGCTTATCCTCTAGCTCTCAGCACTTTACCTGGGGCAGTCACTCACTTCCTATTTCCAGAACACTGGGATCCTTATCAGCATGACTTATTATTTTCTTGAGGTGTTCCTGACCATCAGACACTTCATCAGATTCTTTAATATCTTTTGCATCCTGTTGCTGTAGACGGGTCATGCACATGCTGGAACATCTGCTGATGAAGACTGCAATTCAACCCACACACACAAGAGATTTCTTTATCCATTACTTTGCACTTTGTTAAATGGTATCCGTCTGCACAGAGATGCTCTAGTGAGGTTTCAGACCAGGGCCAGCCCAGGGTGTTTCAGAAGCACAGGCAAAACCTGATCTTTTTCCTTCCATTAACTCCAAAGTACTCCAGTTCTACCTTCAGAAGTTGAAAGGAGCATGTAGGGAAACATGGTAAGCACTGTTCATCCTGCGTCCAGGGAAATGGGAGCAGAGTGGCACCAGCCAGCATAATTTTTCATGACTCTAGCACAGAGTGGAGAAATGCTGGGATTTTTTTTCCTTTCCTGCCAATTTTCTTGCCTTTTCCCTGCCTTTGTCTCATGTTCCATTTCTTGCTCATATTTATGGAATGGCACTAAAAAGCCTTGTTGTAATCACCTTACATATGCATGAATTTTTGTTATGCTATTTCTTTTTCCCTTTCTTTATCTTTTGCCTGTCACAAGTCAGCCCATTGAGGAGTTGCTCTGTTGGCTTATTAGGCAATTCAGAAAAATATCCAGTATTCCATCATGCTCCCAGAGCTTCCCATTCACAGCAATATTTTCTTTTCCAATTTTCTTGCAGTACGGGCTGGGAGTATAATGCTTCTTTGTTTTGTTGCATACATGACCCTGCATCACTGAAAACCATGCAGCTGAGTTTAGTGTTTGCAAGTAAGTTAATTGTCTTCTTGAATTTCTTTGCCCTGTGTTTTGTCTCTGTGATGTGGCATTAATTTAATTTTAGATAATGTTGTTTCACTGGTGGCCAACAGGATATTGACAATATTAGCAAAATTGTCATTAACAGCATTTTGGCAATATGGGAAGAGAAGGCTTCTATTACTTGCTATAGCTTGAGAGAAGGCAACAGCAGATGTTAATGTACCGTATTGGAAGTGTGCATTCCCCAGGGATACTTTCCTTGGATGACTTGCTTGTCCAGTCTCACAAAGTCCTTTGGAGTTGTTTTTTTTAGTCAGTGTCCCTTGGAAACAGATACTTTATGAAGAAACTTGAGAAAGATGTCTTCTCTGTTTTCCCTGTGTGATATGTTGTTAAGTCTAGTGCTGCTGTGCAACCATTTGGTGTGAACACATCAGTTACTGGTGCACCCCAGAATAATTCATGGCACTTTTGACTCCTCCCAGTTTGCACTGGCAGGTTCTTACCAATCAGGATTTGGTCAACTGTATTCTCTTTGCCTCTGCTGTAGAATCTTTTTCTCTAGAGATACCATGCAATTAAAGTGACAGGCATAAGGAATGCTAATGAAAGGTTGACTGTCATCTACCTGAATGAATGAAACCTGGGAAAAAAGGAATAGCTAATATCCCTTGATGGAGAATAGAGGTGGGTATACAATGGAAACAGTGGCCATTGTCTATCCCATTATTAGGTTCAGATCCTGGTTTTGGTTATAAATGTTACCTTTCCATCTCAGAATATAAACTTTGTGATTTAGGTGACTAGCCACATAGCCAAGATAGTGACTCTAGATCACCAGGTTCTCCACAACAGCTATGGTGAATAGTTAAGTAGCAAGGATTAAATGGGTTTGCATAATGGGGTAGCATAGCATCACATGTAGCAATCAAATTATCAAACAGCACTTTCGTATTCTGCCTTATAACTGACATATCTGCAATCTTTCTGTGGGTTAATCATGAACAGACAAAGGTCTGAGCATGCAGAATAATGCATTCATTGTCAATTTTAACTCATGAATAAACTTGCAGGAGGAATTGCCACTAAAATACATTCTTTCTCTGCTCAGTGAGGTGATCCCACAAGTTTTCAGTGCTTTACTAGCAAGCTGTATATGACTAGTACATTTAGGGTAATAGGATTCCTGTCTTGGCTCAGTTTTGATTGTTTTATGAGTCAATTAAAACCACTTGAAAGAATTTAGTGACATAGGCACCACACATTTTATTCCCTGACATCTTGAATTCCACATTTTTTTCATAGGGGTAGGATCAATGAAGGTTTTTGAAAAACTGTGCCCTGAAGGGAAGTACGCAGATCCCGGTCATTTGTATTTTTAAGCACTGAGCCTTTGCAGTCAGGGCATAACTTGTAGGAATTTTTCAGTGATCCAAAAGAACCCTAAATATACATGTATTTAGTTCTTCAAGTGTGCCAAAGTACTATGTTTACTGGGTTCTGTGTGGCCCCACAGCACCTCCTGAGTTGTATTTTGTGCATGTGTGTGTGTATGACCTGAGGATCTGGAGAGAGTTCTGTCTAAAGAGTATTTCACAAAAGTTTTATCCACAGAGGAAGTCACAGCAGCCTGATAACATCAGAGTACTTAGAGTGCTGAAGGTCTCCAGCTTGACTCTCTATTCAGACCTCCTTTGCAAAGAGAGGAATTAGTCAGCCGATAGTAAAGCCATTTGCTACCTATATGTTTTAAACTAGGACTCATCTAGAAATAGTCATCATGATGTGTTAAGGTCATATTTTCAGGTGGGCAAATCACTATTTCTGTGGACTTCAAAGGAGCTGTGTTAATATTCCACCCTCAGGGATCTGACCTCCAGATTTTTTTTCAACTTTCACACTGCATTCGCTACCTTTCTTACCACACCTTTTGTCAAACAACGTTATATTTAGCCCTTTGCCTGATATACTATGCTGAATTCAGTTTTCCCACCACCACTAAGCAACCTTCATTGATGATTCTGTAAAGCCATGAGAAGAAAAATTAAGAACTTTCTAAAATGTAGTTTTAACTCCCCCTTGGCAATCTTTTACTACTTTTATAGCTTGGTAATTTCTGATGTCCCAAAATAACGAAGAAGGAAACGGTGACCATGGGGGTCCAGTCACCCTAACCCAGGAGGATAGGGCAATAGGACTTCGCACCATGTCTCTACACTTGTGGAAAAAACTGAAAGTAATTAGTCTGGGAAGAAGGAACAAGTTCCTATAAACAGCTCTGAACCAGCACTCACAGATCACTGAAGTCACCACTTCATTTTAGAAACATGATGAAGCTTCATGCTGACCTGAAACCTTGGGCACTTGTTAAATTGCATGCAAAGCAAGAGAACACAGAACTGGTCATACTGGGCCAAACTGAAATCCCATCCAGCTTAATATCCATTTTCTAACAACGGCCAGGAGCAGGCTCCTGAAAGAGATTACAAGGATTGAGCATGTAGAGAGCAATCTTCCAGATTTATGCTCCCAGCTCCTATGTGTCAACCAAGTGTATTTGTGGTGCGTGTGCACCTCCCCCTGCCCCCCATCCCCAGCCCAAGGTTGGCAGGGCTCAAAACCAATAAATACACAGTTTTTGCTCTGGCCTGTTGTGTTGGTTTAGTAAGAGCTGTGGCTGCGGGGTAGCGGAGCCATGTGGCTGCGCCGCCGCTCCCCGCCCCCTCTCTCTGCTGTGGGTCGCGGACAAAGAAAAAGAAGGTTTAAAAGTGCCTTTTTGAGTTGAGATAAGGAAGGTTTAATATATATATATTTATATAAGAAAACAACATATAATAAGCATTTGCAGTTAACAAAGAAACCCAGCAGTAACAGTGATAAAGGAGCAATACAAAAAAGATTGATAACAGAGAACAGTGAGGGATCGAGCTCACCGAGACAACAGCCAAACGCGAACTGCCCCCCCCACTGGAACTGGCTCCAGGCCATGACATCAGCATGGTATAGAATAACCTGGCTTCACTAAAGTTAACCCTGTCCTGGCCAAACCAGGACACTTGTCTTCAGGTAACACTCTTCCTCCACCCCACCCATTGCACTTAACACAATTTGAAAACATTTTTTGAGGCTTGAAATAACTGGACTTCCATGGGCTTTAATTTAACAGTTGACTAGTTTCCTACTTAACTTTTCACTTCCATCTTTATTTCACCACATGAAATGATACCCCTGCACACCATATTTCTCTTTCTGAGGCAAGCCTACCAAAATTATCTTCGACTTGGAAGTGATGGGAAATGCATAAAACTTTCTGAAATAACTCAGTGGAAACAACATATTACTCACAGAAAATTCTCAGTGAGGATTGCAACTGAGAAACTTTGGTAGGAGGAATGGCATATCAGACACATTTTACCCAAAGATGCACTTATGTAGAAATGAAAGAGCATGAAAACTTTTTGAAAGAACAATATTTTCAAATATTTTCTGAAAGGTATCTAAGCCTGTGCCTGGCTTTAAGGAAAGGGATTACCATAGAAATACTCCTGTGCTTAGTATGATGCCTACTAAATCAGGAATTTAACCAGAGATACTGTAATTAATCACACAAATTTTTACAGCCTAAACTAAACAGTCAAGACTTGCTAGCTATAGATATTTATTTCTTACACAGATAAGGCACAGCAGGGAATCTTAGCACTGGTTCAGGCTTTAATTTAGATACATCATAATCATCTTGCTGGATAAAAGACCTTAAAACAAAGCTGAACCGATTGTATATCCTCTCTAACACTGTATTTATTCCTTTTAGCTTAGAATTTAAATAAGAAGAGTTACAGAGAAGACAAAGCCCACACAGAGAGACTCCTCTCCCCACATGCGATATATTTTTGTTTACTGCTCCTCATCTAACTGATTTTCATGGATAGCAAAAGCTTCACTTGAATCACAGCAGTTCTGAAATAGCTGTGAATGTGTGTGTGTGTATATACACGGGGGAAGTCTCATCCTTCATTTTGTATCTTAATGACAAAGTGGATCCAAAGAATTTCTGCATTTAACAGTAGGCCATTTAGCTGAGCTTTCAGTGAAATCCACACAAAAAAAATATACATCTTCATGGTTGATCTGTGGTGCTGGACCTGTTGGTATGCTCAGATAAGAAAGAATACCCTCAGTCCATTCAGTCATAATTGTCCCACCACATACTGAGCCAGAGACAAAGAAAGCATGGTAGTGATCAGATCACTTATGTGAAAGAAAGGATCCTCCAGTTCCTGCTCTCCTAAGTATTTCAGCAGTCCAAAATTTTTGGCCAAAGTGCCTAAGAGCCTGGCTAACTAACAAGTGCTTCTTCACTTCTGACAGGTGAAGGAATTAAGCTCAGGTTTCTCTCTCTTCGGGAGAGGACATTTTCCAACTGTTAGCATAGGCAGGAGGGAGGCAGTCTGTCTTTGTTGCAATCATTTTCAAATAGCATCTCCATTTTTTTGAGTTTTTTTGTGTCACTTTGGGGCTGTAAATATACCTCCCTGCAGTATGGAGTTGAAAGACTCCTAAACTTCAATGAGACATCTTGTTTTATCATTCATTCTTAGGTAGCACTTAGCAGACATGGCAGTTGTGAATCCCACCACTGGGCACTGAATACTCCTCAGGCACTGAATGTAGAACCTGTGTGCCTAATTCAGGATGCTGTTTTGATGACCAGATAATGAAGAGTTTGCAGCTACAAAGCTGAGAGCTGAGAATCAGAGGGGTCTAAATCCCCTCTAAGTTCTAACTCCTACTTCCCCTTTCATAAAGAAAGAATCTAGTAGCTTTGCCACATAGCCACAGGGGTGTTTTGAAGAAAAGATACCTTTAAGGTAGGGTCATTAAGGTAGTTCATGAAGAAGACTATAACAACCTTGGATGGCAGTGCGGGCAAAATCCACCAGAGTGCTTATGCTGCACTGATTGACTCCAAACAGGAGCTGTTTTCTTCACAGAGCCTGTGGGGCAGGGGCAGCATGAAGTGGAGGCCTTGGGGACCCACCAGACTAGTAAGTGATTTAGTCAGGGACACTGGGATAACAGCACACCTTAGTTAATTGCACCCTACTGGGAGCATCATTTTTGCTCCTGCAGTAGGGCAGGGATGCAGGCTGGTGCCTATGCTCTCTGTCAGTTGTTTTACTGCAGGACAGGCCAGCTTGTTGCTGCAGAGAAGAGGTGTCACAGGGAAGCAGAGGCCACAACCCCACTGCTCTCTTGGTGGAGAAAACCACATAAGATACAGACATACCTGCACAGCTTGATGGCTCAAAGACAGAAAGAGCTTTACAAAACTCACTGAGCAAAGCACAGTTTTAGATTGCTGACCACATGAATGAAAGCTTGGAAGGGGTCAGGACCAACATGCCTTCTGAGATGTGTCACCACAGAGGTAACGAATGTGTACTGGCTGTGACAGGGCACAGATAAACCATGGATTTATGCCCAGAGTGTGCCAGTCTAATTTGGAAGGCCTCTGGTCCATTGTGAGTGCACCAGGACAATTGGGATTATCATGCTTGGCATCTAAAGTCTTGCTCATAGTGAGGAAAATCAATCTGGATCCAAAACAGCTATGTATTTATTGTGAATTTGTTAAATTACATCAAAGCTCTGTTTTGTCATTTTTTATCAAAGGTGCTTTTAATGTGATTAGACTTCATTACCTTACCAAGTGAATTGGTCTGAAATGAATTTCAGAATTTTTTAGTCCTGGATTAGAATATCTATTCAGAAACTGAGGGAAGCTTCAATATACACTTTAATTTCCATACAAACACAATGTGTGGACTGAACACTGGTCAGTGGGGTTGTGCCAGTGAAGCGAGAGAGCTGCCAGTACTGTTGGCACTGGAGGAGTTTGGATTCAAACAGGGGCTGCCAAAATTATTCCTCTTAATAGGTTTTTCACCTTTCAAGCCTTTTCACTTAGTTTATTTTCAGAGGCCATATCCATGTCTATAACTAGCGATTTTTTTAGGAGTGTAATAACCTGTAGAAACTTTGGCCTGATGTGTTTTTGAGGAAGAGAAAACTTACGCCCGTTAACTACACACAACCTTTTTCTCCATTCATCCCATGCTGAGCAGCATTAATGTCTTGCACATTAGTGGGGCTAGCAGTTGTGACTAGATTATCTAAAAAGTTCTACTATTTCAAGTAGATGTTAAAGTATCCATTTCTCTTGTTGTGACAGTTTCCTGAACTTTCACAAATTGACTCCATAAAAATGGTTGGTAAATTGGAGGCCATCAGGTCTTGTTTGTAGCAACATATATACAGACACATGTACAAACAACTCTGAATGTGCCATTTCCTGAAAAGAGATGTTAGCAAGATACCATTACCTGTCACAATTGGTACTGTTGCCAAAGATGTTGGTCTGTCAGCTTGACCTTTAAACCACTGTAAGGATACTTTTATGTAACCAGATTTGCATCTTCAAAATGTCAGTAGAACAAAAGCTACTGTTGTCCTGACCCAGCTGAGTAGATGTCAAAGACTTGGTGCTTAGCTGCAGACAAAATTTCAAGTTAAGATAAGAATGTGTTTTATTCATAATTATGGTCAGGATACATCTTAACCATTTAATTCTGTTTATGATGATGTTTCATACTCTTTACTTGCCACCAAAGGAGTGGCAATAGACAATTTTGATGTTTATGCAGATTGTCTTACTGCTTGTCTTCATGGGTTTTAATGGAATAACAAATGGAGAAAAAGAGAAAATGGCAGTCCTTAGTTTAAGAGAAGATTGAGAATAGGGTGAAACTAAGAATTCTATTAATTCAGGAACCGATTTTTCTAAATGAGTACATCTTCTGTAAGAAACAAAAAAAAAGCTCTTAAAACACTTTGTACTCTCTTGGTAAGGCATTGAAGTCTCAAAGTATTTGTAACTAAGCTCCGTTTGTAAGGCCAGGTATTTGTAAGAATGAACCTAGAAACAAAAGAAATTCAGATTATTGAAGTTTTATTCAACTGTTTGTTACTCTGGAGCACTTTTAATTTGTTTTTATTTACTTATCTATTGCTTTTGCCCTGCATTGCATTTTACAGAGATGTTTATATGGGTGAAAAATCAGAAGCATTCTGCATTCACTTCACATGGTGTAAATAATGGCACAAAGTGCAGAGGTCCAGAGCACCCAGATTAACAACAGCTAGATGAGCTTGGTCCTACGCAGAGCTTAATTTTTGTACTGAAGAAGTTGACATGGAGAGAGCAAGGAGATAAATGTGTGAAAGCTCAATACACAGTCTCTACCTGTGTGGTGGTAACAAGCAGGCAGTTCTCCTCTACCTGTCCTACAATGACCTGATGCACACAAGAGTTTGACTTCTGTTCCTCAGGTAACTGTGTAATTTTTATGAGTTTGTGTAACATGTCTGAGCTATGGTTCCTACTCCAGTGAAATGATATAAATGGTTGCATTCCTCTATTTCAAGAAGTCCAAAGTGGCCTTTGGATGTGGGAACTGATAAAGTGCTCTGGCATCAGGAGATTGGACTGTGCTGTAGCAGCTCAAAACATAGTTGTATGTTGTACATTTTCTACCAGTCTTTGACAAGCCCACTCACTACCACAGTACTGCAATAGGGAGAAAAACAGCTATTTTAACGTGGTATTAAATCAGCCGCTACCCACTCTGTTGAAGTACCTAACAGTTGGTAACAGCAAAGGAAGAGAGCCTTACATACAATAAGCGATACCAGTTTCTCTCTCATTGGTGTATACGGGAGTAAATTATACCCTTCTGCTTCAAATCTATGACACATTGTCTAAAAGAATGGCAGTCTTCCTTCTGGGAACAATAGGCTTATTTCTGGGGCAGATTTCTGGTATTTCTTGGTATTTCCCAAGAAATCTTCCATTTCTGACAGAGAAGGTGCCAGGGAGTCAGGAATCTGGCGTTTCATTTTTAGGCTTTCATTCTGAACGCATCCTTGGCTCCTGGGGTCTTCTCACAGTATCATACCCTCATAAAGAAAAGAGTCTTTGGTTGTCCTGTGTCCAGTTCATGGTGTCTTGATGCTGATAATTCCGTGGAATAACCGTCTAATACTGATGAACATGGCGTGAAGGTAATGTTATCTTGAGCATTTAGATTTTGCAGAGTACAGAAAACCAGGTCCTATCGAGATTGTTTAAAAGTACACTTTGTTACTCAACAGAGTCCCTTCCGTTTTGCCGGAGTAGGCTCCCGCCTTGCTGAGTAGTGACCCCTTAAGGAAAAGCAGAGCTACTGCCGCCCGTGGTTATTTCCCCATCTCCAGCTGTTCTTCCGTGAGATTTGCTTTCTCTCCGTGCCCTGCCTGGGGCTTATTCCCTCATCTTCCGTTCAGCACTTTTGAGAAAGGATGTCATAACGGTATCGGGAAGTCCAAAATGTTGCTCAAATGCATCATGCAGCAGGCATCTTCTGTAATTTTTTGTGCCAAGAGTTGTACCTATGCCTTTTATATTTTTCTCCACCATTTTTTTTGTTCACCGATGCTGTATTGCCAGGCCACTTAGGAAGTTTTTTTTTTCCTTGTTATTTTTCAGTCGATGTTGTTAATTCCTCTTATTTTACCATAAAGACAGAACTTTCATGGCCATTGCTTTTTTTCTTGGCCTTGTTTTTTCTGGGGGGGGTTGTGGTTGTTTTTTTTTTTTCAAAGTTCAAATGCTGAAGTCTCGGTATCACTGGCTAGCCACCACTTTCTTCAAAAGCTTCCTGCTCCGGGACAGTGTGTTGAAAAAAGTTAAATCCTAAAATTGAACCCTAAAACTTTCAGCCACAGAAAATGAGGAACTCAGTGTATATTGGGTTTTGCAGTGTCTTGTCTCTTTGGGAGCTGATTCAGGAAGAATTTTTTAAAATATTTTCCATCAAGCAATACAGAAACACAGCATCGATAACATCATCTTTTGTGCATGGTGACCATTATAAATGTTTTTGCAGCCTAAAGAACATGGATAATAGTCTCCTCAAGAGAAGGAGGAATCACTGAGGACTGCAAAGTAGCAATCCTAGTTTTAGGCTCTTATCCTATCTTTCCGTGCTGCATTACCTTTCCAAGCATAGAGAGAAAACCTTACATTGCAAGATTCTAAGTAGTTTGTGCAGATCTTTTCTGTAACTTCTCAGAGTATTGTGTTTCCCACGTAATGGTGCAAGTGCCACTTCTAGAGATAGTGGTTACCTGCACGAGCAGGGAATGTGGCTCAGGTTAGCTGAGCAGCTTATATACACAGATTCTCCAAGTTTTACAGATGATGGTGGGGT
>JAVFHW010050616.1:0-13049 GCA_032159205.1 Eurystomus glaucurus suahelicus
GCACCACAGAAATTTGAAGGGAAGGGAAGAGGGCAGAAGTGTATAAACATAATCTTGTCAATGGAAGTTTAGTGTGCTATCCCCTCAAGATCCTGTGGAGGAGCATAAATCCTACTGCAAAGACTGCACCCCAGCCTCTTGGTCACCTGCACAGGGTATACTCTGATAGAGTCTCTCAGATAGCAAGTAGGGGAGCTGCAGGATGAAATTAGAAGGCCACACTATATTAGGGAAGATGAACAAGAAATAAAGCATTATTTGAGACTTTTTAAGAAATACTAGACCCTGTGGCACCGATCTCCACAGGTTAACAAAGAGCTTCAACAGTGACAGATAGTACCCTGCATGAGATTCTATGGTCTCTGGTGACCCTTGGGAGCACATGTTGTTTCACTGCCTTGTATATACCAAGCAGCAACAGACAGAAAGCCTTGGCAGGACACAAAAACAATGAGCAAGACTCATAGGGAGAAACCAACAGCACTTACTAAAAGCTGCAAAATGAGGTGGCGAATCCTAGTAGTGGGTGCTTCTGTTGAGGCCTTCTGAGACATCCAGCTGTCAGCTTGATATACAGTCAAGGGAGGCTTGCTAATTGCCAGGTGTGTAACTGAGACACTGTCATAACTGGTTAAAAGCACAGGCCATTATCACCTTCTTTTCTATATGATGAACAATAACATGACAAAGCAAAACTTGGGCAAGATCAAGAAGGACTTCAGATACCTGGGAGGCCCAAGTGAAAAGGACAGATACCTTGCCAGTCAGAGATGGGGATGCAGTCAGAAGTCAACACATCATGCAGATCAATACCTGGCTTCATGGCTGGTATCATTGCCAGGACTTTGGTTTCTACCATCATGGGACATCCATCAATGGCTAAAACCTCTCAGCGAGAGATGGGCTCCATCTATGTATAAAAGGCAGGAGAATCTGTTAACTAAGTGAATTGTGCTTTAAATTAATTAACTTGGGGAACTGGAGTCCAGAGCTGTGGTTCCTGTATAACCATAAGCAACAGGGTGGATGAATGAACCTACCAGAGCAGTGAGAAATGTTTTTCAACCCTTTCCAAAGGCAAAACCTCTAAGTCTAGACACCTTAAATGCATATAAACCAAGACATACAGTCTGCACAACAAACAAGAGTAACAGGAGGTCTATGTCGAGTCTGGGAGTTACATGAGAAAAATCACTGAAGCTGAAGGTGAAACAACTCACATGACTGGAAGACCACAATGGATGGCTATAAGCTCATTCAGAAAGGTAGGAAAGAAGAAGAGGAGGAGGAATTGCAGTTTATTTAAAAGAGAAATTTGAGTGTCTGAAAGTGAGCTATGCATACCATTAAAGTTATATCAAATACCTTTGGATCAAGATTAGATCATCTCAATGACAATGACAAAGCTGACAAACCTTTAATTTGGCTTTACAAAACTTTACAAAAGAAGACCCAGGAAACTACAGACCCATTAGTCTTACTTCAGTCCCTGGGCAAGTAATGGAAAGAGTCCTCCTATAAACTACTACCAACTAAATGAAGCAGGTGATTGGGAAAAGCCAGCCCAGATTTACCGAAAGCAGATCATGACAGACTAACCTGATCACCTTCTACATCAACATTTTCTGTTGACACAAGAAGAGCAGTGGATGTTCTTTACCTGGATCTCAGCAAAGTGTTTGACACTATTTCCTTCAGCCTTCTCATGTACAGATACAGACTGAATGGGTGGTCTGCAAGATGAGGAGGAAATTGGTTAGCAGGCTGCACTGAAAAGGTAGTGATCAATGTTTTTTACTCACGCTGGCAGCCTGTCAAAATTGAGGTCCCACAGAGCTCAGTAATGGGTCCCATACTGTTCAGCATCTTTATAACTGATCTGGATGTTGTGACTGAAAGCAAGTTTGATACCAAACTAGGTGGCAAAATATATGTGTCAGAAGGGAGAGCCATCTAAGAGAGACACTTAGGCTGGAAGAGTGGGTTAACAAGAACAGTATAAAGTTTAACAAAGACAAGTGCAAAGTCCTTCATCTGGAAGAGAATAACTGAAGAACCCGTAACAGGCTAGGATCTATGTGGCTGGGGAGTGGCTTTGTTGAAAGGGATGTGGGAGTGTTGGTGGACAACAAACAGAACATGAGTCAGCAGTGCACTGCTGAAGCAACAACGGCAAGTCAGATCCTGGGCTACATTTGCAGGGGCATTACTAGTAGAGATTGAGGCATGACTATCTCAAGCTATTCAGCTCTTTTCAGGCTGCACCTGGAGTTCTGTGTCCAGTTTCTGGTTCAAGAAAGATATGGATAAAAAGGTTAAGAGGCTGAAGAACCTGCCATATGAGGAAAGACTGAAATGGTTACATCTTTTGTCCCTGTAGAAAAAAAAGACATACAGGGAACCCCATTACAGTATCCCAGTAGCTAAAGTGTGGCTACAGACAGAGGTTCTCTCTTCACAAGGAGCCTCATGGAGAAGGTAAGGGACAATGGGTCCAACTTGGGAGGGGTTTCATCTGGTAGAAGAAAAAAAGAACATTCACTGGAAAACCTACTGAGGGACATCATGAAGTCCCAATTGCTGTAAGTTCTCAAAATGCAACTAGACAAGGTGCTAGATAATCTCATCTAGGCCTCCCTAGAAAAGTTCTACCACATGATCTTCTGAGGTGCCTTCCAATCCAGTTTATTCTATAATTCCCATCACCCCCCGGTTATATTCTTGTAACATATATGGTTGGTGTCTGATGACTCATTCACCTTGCTGTTTCAAAAGGTCCCTTTCTGGGGTCTAGAACACTGTGTTTCACATCAAAGATAAATATTCCAAAGTAAGTGTTCCACAGCTGTTTACCAATGGCAGGAATATAAATCAAGAAAATAGGATTAATGCATTGGCATATGTGTTTGACACAGGTTTCAAGTGTTTAAAAAGCAATTACGTGGGCAGCAAGAGCTACAGGCACACAAGAGATCACAAGTAAAACTTTGATCACTCCTCTTCATCAGTAACCTCAAATAGGAAGAACATCCAAATTAAACAACAAGGAAGCTACTCACTAAGTGAGGAATTATACTTACTCTCCAATATACAAGTACATTTAGAGCCAAAGTGAAAGCTGTTGACTGGTGTAATTTGTGAATGCCCCACTGATTTCAGTAAAGTGATCATACTTCAGGATAGCAGTGGAGGCATCACAGGCTTTTCAATCCAGTGTGTTTTGTCTTGGTACTGAAATATTTGCATCTTTTTGCCTGTGGGTAGATCAAGAATTCTAACCCTATTTTAGTTATAGTACTTTTTTTTTTGTGCAAAATCATACTTAGTGAAGTGAGAAGATACCTAATACCTGGTGCATAAAGGTATTGTCTGTCATTTCAGCACCAAAAATTGGTGGAGCAGAAAAAAAAAAAAAAAGAAAAAGGAAAGGAAGTGCTGGAGAAAAAAGAAATAATGCTGAGCTCTGTGAAATTTTGCTGACTGACAGCATAGGAACACAGATCCAACTGGCAACTTTAAACAATATATCTGGCAACTTAAGGCCTGTAACTCTGCCACTCTTGACAAAACAGTAATATTCCTTACTACTTCAGAATGAGACAAATAGAAGGCCAGAGTCAGGCCTTATAAATCAGGCTGCAAAGTGAGCTGGCAACCTGAGGTTAGAGGAAAGAGCTTTCTGACAGCTGAGGAACTGGAAAATACAACTGATAAACCAAACAGAGGGTAAAATTTTTATGAATAATTTCTTATTTAAGTTTTCTTCCTACTGATTTTCAGTTCAATATCTGTTTTGCTTCCAGTATTTAAAAATTATATAAAAATAAATATACTTCAAAGGTATTTACATGGAAATCAAGCTTCAGAGCTAGTACTTTATAGTGGTCAAATTAACTACCAATGGAAAATTGAGCCCTCAGCCTTAAGCCTTTTCCTTCTGCTTTACCATAAATAACCTTAGCAAGGCCTTTCTTCCTTAAATACCGTGGACATTAATCCTATGCTGACCAACAGATCATCCATTAACACCCTTTTTTCCAGCAGTGCAACTACTTCTAAAAGCAATGGTCGCTCAGATAATATATAATTATAGAATAATGGAATAATTTAGGCTAAAAAAGACCTTTAAGATTGTCAAGTCCAACAAGTAACCCAACACTGCCAAGCCCACCACTAAACCATGTCACAAGTGCCTCATCTACACACATTTTAAATACCTCCAGGGATGGTGACTTAACCACTTCCCTAAGAAACCAGTTCCAGTGCTTGACAACCTTTTCTATGAATCATTTTGTCCTACTATCTAATCTAAACCTCCCCTGGCACAACTTGAGGCCATTTCCTCTTGTCCCATCACTTTTTACTTTGGAAAATAGCTCAACCTCCTCCAAGGTCTCCCCTGAGCCTTCTTTTCTACAGGCTAAACAACTTGCATTGTATGTTCTGAGTTACTTAAGCACTTTGCTTGCCATATGAAGGAGTAGTAGAAAATATTTGTAATTGTGACACTCAAATCTGTATCAAATCTTCCAAAAATGTAGGTTTTTATTTCCTTTATTCCAGGAGGAATTCATGGAAATAGTGGAGCACAACCCTTAATTCACTTGTTAAAAGAAGAGTAAATTAAACAGCAAAAATAATGCTAATGTCCTAAAAGTATTTTGTAAATTATTAATTATGACTCATTTTGCCATTTTCTAGGAGCTTGTGGTTTCCAGAATGATTTCTCATTCACTATTCCATCTGAACTTGAACAGATACCAGAGATGTAACACTACATCTGACATGTTAGTTAAGACAGTACTTAATTATTTTGTTTTTGTTTTTTTTTTTTTTTTTTTTAATTTATATAGGTTTAAAGCTTTTTTAGACAGTTTAATTTTTGTAAATTTTACCATTATTTTAAAAGGGTAAAAGAAGACTTTTTGGAAAAAAAAGACATTAATTATGGGTCTAAGGCATATTTAGCCAAAGTATAATCAGCATAACTCAAGAACGAAAATATTTAATAACATATTTTTAAAGGACTAGGAATTTCCCCTTTGTAACTGTTCCTTTCTAGCCATTGTATGAGAGAATTAGGAAGCCAAATGTCATCAACATCAAAAAAAGACAGTCATATCCCAAAAAGCACTAATAAATATAGTTTAATTGTTTCATACTATGGTGGATTAAGACCAAATGTAATTCTAGACAAAACAAGTCTATTTCTCATTCATACATAAGCTTATCCAAACACATCCTGACTCTTCAAGGGAGACTTTCAAAAGAATATTTCCCTACTTGATTTATTACATGCATATACACATGCACTTAGTGGCTTTAGGAAAATTCAGACAATGAAGTGGCTAGTACCCCTTCAGAGAAGCACAACAGAAATAACTGCAGCCAGTCTACCAGAGTGTTACAGTAACACTGAAGCAAAGAATATAAAAGTCTCACTATTCATTTACCAAATATAAGCTTGTTTCCTAGTCACAGGTGAGAACTTTATTTTAACTGTTAAAGAAAGCTTGGTAGAGGGATAAGATTCCATACATCTCCAAACTCTATTATATCCTTTTAAAAGCCCCTTCACAATGTAGAGAGGATTACCACTGAAGATTAAGTGGTTGGAAAAGAGAAAACTTAGTCGAGCAAGTAGAGCAAAAAGAAAACAATTTTGAATGGCTATTGCTGTAGGGAAGTTGATCTATGAGAAGCACTTCTCTTCCTAGTAGTCTCATTTTAGGCTGGAAACAAAATGATTCTCCTCTCCAGCTGCTGTTTGTAGAGCACACTTCTCTGCCAAGCTGGGATGAACCCCTGCAACTTTTTTCAGTGTGTCCTATGTGCCATAACCTGCCTAATGGTTGCTGTTTTTAAAAAACTTAATTAAAATTCAGGATCATTTTAATTGGCATTCAAGCTTGAAGTAACGCAAAAGACAGTAATATCTCTTAGCTGAATGCTATTGGAGAGGGTGAACTCTTGGTTCACTCTATACCGTAGCATCACTATATCCATAGTCACTGTCACATGTGTGACATACTGTTTCTGTCTTCAAAAACAAAAGAGAAAGCTGCTCCTGGATCTTTTCTAATGTATGTGCTAATGTGTTTACTGACTCCTTTTCTGCCATTCCCCTTCAGCACATATTATTCCTCCCCTTGTCCCTCTGAATAACTGTGGCTATAGCCACAGTAATTGCTGAAGTCTGCTGTTTCTTTTCAAGCCTGCCCTTTTCTGCCCTAAGGTTATGGGTTTCCAAACTCCATATCTGGTGTAATCATCACTTTATCCTCACTGCAGCCCCCTAGTTGCAAGCTTCTTGCAAAATCGCACCAGTGAGGACTCCAAAATGATGAATAGAAGTGTTTGAATATTTCTTTTTTATAAAATAAAAAAAAAGCATTCTTATAACCTGTGTCTGTATAGAACAATTTGCAGGATTTTCCCTCTAAAATATTATTTTGGTAGTGATCTACCCTGTCACTGGTGGTAGAACATTACCAAGTGTGATGTAATTCCACATACGAATCCCTTCAGCACTGCACAAGCTGTAACCCATGTGTCAGCAGAGAGCAAAGCTGGTGCAAAGTTTTAGAGTGTAAATTTGGAAAGTTTGCACTGGTACAAATGATTCTAGCTACTAGCCCACCCCTCTGGGTATACATTTTCCTGCCATACCTGAAAAATAAATTTTAATTACATCCAAGATCCTGCTTTCTAGTTGCCTTAGGGCATCACATGAGTTTATTTTCAGATATTCCACTTTTTAGTGAAAGTCTGAACCAGAAACAGTGATATCCATTCACTTAAAGTGACAAAAATATATGGCAGTAATGAGTGCATTAAAACGTATGTGTTCAAGTACAAGCTTGGAAAACAGCTGAGAGAAGACCTAGAAGGAAGTAGATATTGAAATACTCTCTTTTTCAGAATCATTATTTTAATAAAAAACAATTTAGGACTGTCCTGGTTTGTCCAGGACAGGGTTAATTTGGTGCAGGTGGGATATTTCGTAACATGCTGACACCATACGCTGGGGTCATTTCTGGTCCCTTGGTACGACTCATGTGCATGCGGCTGGTCTGCTCCGTTTGTCTGCACGTTACCGCTCGTTCTGTACATTGTTTTTTTCTCACTGTTGTAATTGCTGTTGTTACTGCGATAGTTTCCTGTGTGTCATTGTATTAAATTCTCCTTATCTCAGTCCTGGCTCTGTGTTTCCCCGTCTTCTTTCCCCTGACTGGCCCTGGGGGTCAGCGGCAGAGGCCACGTGGCTCAACTCCCTGCAGGGATTGAACCACAACAGCTTTACTGAAACACCACAGTTTTTGACTCCCAGTGTGAGGCAAGGGGGTTGAGAAAAGGACAGAATCTGATTAGAGTGTGTTGAAATAACCCCTGTTAGAATAATTTTTCTGTTTATACAGATATATATGGTTTGAATCAAAGCACGTTCACAATGCTGTCCAGTCTGTTTGCCTGGTGGTCCTGCATCAACACCTACATCCTCTATGTGTTCCCAGTGGTGATGTTTATAATCTGTGGGAAATGTGTCAAGGGTCTTGTTGTACTTTACTGGGTACTGACGGCTTATGATATGATGGTGTCACTGATGGAAGGGCGAGCTGGTACCTGTATGTGACCTAGGCGTTCGTTAGCGATCTCACCCCATCTGTGGGTGAGACAGGGGAGAGGATCTTCTCAGCTTTTGAGGACTTTGCGTATCCATGGAATGTCCAGGCCAGCATGCTCTCGCTGCTGTGTTTGCTGAATGTCTGCCACATTCTGTTTAAGGTTATATGGTTCATATATTGGGGTGTCATCACCCCAGGACCTGCCCTGAGGCTGGATAGTTATGAGTGGCAAGGTGTGTGGGAGAGCATGGGCAAGTGCCTGGGCTGTGGCCACCCTTAATGTTTTGGAATTTCACTCCTGAGCAAGTGCAGAGTCCTGATAAACTAGTAGAGCACTTAGAGAAGGTGTGTTGTCAACCTAGCAACTCCTGGGAGACACAAATCCCTGCAATGTGTTGGGGACTTGCCCATGACTACCGTATCCTGCTCAGCACTATCCACTGCCCTCAAGGGGAAGAAGAGGTCTCAACCTGAAAAAAACCTGACTGATAGTGCAGCTGAGCCAGAGAAACAGCCTGTGCCAGTATCAGTCGCCCCTGTACAGAAAAAGAAATACACCAAAAAATCAGTTAATATAGTGAGGGATGAGGATGAACCAGGGCCATCATAAGAACAGGAAGAAGAGCCAGAGGTTGTCGCCTAATTCCTTGAAGTGCTAGGGCCTGAGTAGTAGGCCCTGAATTAAAGTTGACGTATGGATGAATCTCACAACTGGACAGTATGACTGAAACCAGCAGAGGATTTTTCTCTGCTGGGAAATTAGCTGATTAGCTGTGAGAACAGACACACAGCTATCCTGAGAAAATGATAAAGCAGATAAAGGTGCCTCCTCTTCTTTGAGTTTCTTCCTAGGCTTGGCCAACCTTGGATGGAACCCAATAAGGAGGAAAAATAGCAGGTGTCCCACTTTTAAAGTTATTTTTGAGGTTTGCCTATGCGACCTGAATTGTTTATCCAACAGTATAAAAGCTGGCCCTGCTTGTAGCAAACCTGGGGAAAAGCCAAACTGCAGGTGAATACATTACACAGGGTTTTCCCCCGAGGTCGCCAAAACTGCTCACTGCAACCAGGATTTCCCAGCAACGGTGGGACAAAACGAGTATATTGGATGGGACAAGGGTAATACTGGTAATGGATTTGATTGCTTATCCTATTGGTGTCTGTTGTAGTTTGGCCATGTACCTTTGTGGAATGTACCAGGTACTGCTGGTACACCTCTCTGGTATTTGCCGGGGTGGTTTGTGCATGGCTATGGTGATATTTGGGGTGTGGTTGATCTCTCTCTCAATTGTTGACGTGATCACCTGGTTCCTTTTCCCTTCTGTCATTGAGTTTGTAGTTGTCCTGGTTCGGCCAGGACAGGGTTAATTTGGTGCAGCCACGCTGTTCTATACCATGCTGACATCATTGCCCCGGGGCCAGTTCCTGTTCTGTTCTACCTGGGGTGTGGGCCTGATCCGCTGGGGTTTGTCTGTTTGTCCACACGGTATTGCTTATTGTTTGTACATTGCATTTCCTACTGTTGTTATTGCATGTTACTGCAATTGTTTCTTATGTGTCACTGTATTAAACTCTTCTTATCTCAACTCAAAAAGGCATTTAAAACTCTTTTTTTGTTCGGGGGCGGGGGGGGAGGTGGAAGTGGCAGTGGCCACATGGCTTGGCTGCCAGCAGGCACTGAACCACCGCAGCTTTACTAAACCACTACAGTAGTTAAGTTTGCTTTTCCTTTTGTTATATCACCTACGGTGAGTGGGTTTATCTCTTCTGTTACCAGCCATGTAATATCATTTCTGTGCCCCATAGGGATAGATAATAAAATCTATATCTGTATATGCATCTGTCTCCTGGTAATGGTGGGGATTTTGTGCTGGGCTGGGTAATTGGCAAAACATCCCTGTCTTTGAGTGAGCTGCGAGACATATGGAAGGACTATGGCCGTCTCCCAGGCGAGCAGGTTGTCACCTGGCTGCTCTGATGCTGGGATTATGGAGCTGATGTTTTGGAGCTAGAAGGGAAATAGGCCAAGCAACCAGGACCTTTGTCTAGGGAAGCAGGCATTGACAAGGGAATTGGGAAGCAGGTGCAGACCCTCAGCCTTTGGAGGCGACTCCTGTCAAGTGTAAGGGAAAAGTACCCCTTCAAGGATGATTTCATGTGTCAGCTAAGCAAGTGGACCACCATGGAGAAAGGTGTTCTGTATCTGAGGGAATTAGCTGTGCTGGAGATGATTTATGGTGATCTGACTGATGAGCAGTCACCCATGGATCCATGGAATGTACACCACCCATGTGGCGGAAATTCCTGTGAAGTGCACCACCATCATATGCCAATTCATTAGCAGTAGTGTCCTGGAAAGATGGCCACGGACAAATGGTGGATGAGGTGGCTGGCCATCTCCACCAGTACAAAGGAAGCATCTCCTCCTCTCTAAATGCCTGGGTTTCAGCTGTCCAGGAGTTGTCTCGAGAGGTCCAGCAGATCAAAGAGGACATGTCCCGCTTTCCACCTGTATGAGCCCACATATCAGCTATTAGGAGCAGATGTTTTCCTGTTCAGAACAGAGACCATGGAAGGTATACACCACAGGGCACTCTGTGGTTTTACTTGTGTGACCATCGAGAAGACATGAGAAGATGGGATGGAAAACTCACTTCAACACTAGCTGCACAGGTACATGAGTTGCAAGGGAAGACAACTGTGAAAGGGGAGTCCTCCAAGAGAAATGTCATGTCAGTTTCCAGTGGGAAATCTCCCAGATAGGAGAGAAGGGCTGATCTGACATCTGACCCTCTTGAGGGGACCTCTAAGTCGTTCTTATATGAAATCAGTAATTCCAATCAGGATTAAAGGACCCTTGCCCCCAGCCAGGTGGAGAAGAGGGATAATTGGATTTACTGGACTGTGTGGATCTGATGGTCTGGATGTCAGACCCACAAGAATATAAGGCCTTAGTAGATACTGGTGCACAGTGCACCCTGACGCCATCAACCTATAGAGGGGGCAAACCCATTTGTATCTCTGAGGTGACAGGGGGATCCGAACAGCTGACTCTTTTGGAAGCTGAAGTAAGTCTAACAAGGAAAAAATGGCATAAACACCCCATTGTGACTGGCCCAGACCCCCTATGCATTCTGGGCATAGATTATCTCAAGAGAGGGTACTTCAAGGACCCAAAGGGGTAACGATGGGCCTTTGGTATAGCTGCCCTGGAGGAAATTGAACAATTGACCGCCTTACCCAGTCTCTCAGAGGAGAGAATTTGGTGGTGGGGTTGTTGATGGTTGAAGATCAGCAGGTGCCAGTTGCGACCAAGACGGCGCACTGTTGGCAGTACCACACCAACCGAGACTCTGATTCCCATCCAGCAACTGGTCCGCCAGCTTGAGAACCAGAAAGTGATCAGCAAGACTCATTCGCCCTTCAACAGCCCCATATGACCAGTCCAAAAATATAATGGTGAATGAAGACTGACAGTGGACTACCATGGCCTGAATGAAGTGACGCCAGTGATGAGTGCTACAGTGCCGGACATGCTAGAGCTCCAATACGAACTGGAGTCAAAGGCAGCCAAGTGGTACACTACGGCTGATACCACTAATGCATTTTTCTCCATTCCTATAGCACCAGAGTGCAGGCCACGGTTTGCATCCACTTGGAGGGGCATCCAGTATACCTGAAACCATTTGCCGTAGGGGTGGAAACACAGCTCCACAATTTGCTATGGACTGATCCATACCGCACTGGAGAAAGGTGGGGCTCCAGAACACTTGCAGTACATTGACGATATCATCGTGTGGGGGAACACAGCAGAGGAAGTTTTTGAGAAAGGAAGGAAAATCATTGAGATCCTCCTGAGGGCCAGATTTGCCATAAAGCAAAGTAAGGTTAAGGGACCGACACGGGAGGTTCAGTTCTTGGGAGTGAAATGGCAAGATGGGTGTCATCACATCCCAATGGATGTGATCAACAAAATAGCAGCTATATCCCCACCAACCAGTAAACAGGACACTCAGCCTTTCTTGGGCATTGTGGGGTTCTGGAGGATGCACATCCCAGGCTACAGCCAGATGGTGAGCCTGCTCTACCATGAGACCTGAAAGGAGAACGAGTTTGAATGAGGCCCTGAGCAACAACAGGCCTTTGAACAGATTAAAAAGGAGATTGTGCAAGCAGTAGCCCTTGGGCCAGTCGAGGCAGGACAAGATATCAGAAATGTGATCTACACCACAGCCAGGAAGAATGGTCCTACCTGGTGCTTCTGGCAAAGGGCACCTGGGGAGACTTGAGGCCGACCTCTAGGCTTCTGGAGTCACAGACACAAAGGCTCTGAAGCCAGCTACACTCCAACTGAGAAGGAGATACTGGCAGTGTATGAAAGAGTTCGAGCTGCCTCAGAAGTGATCGGCACTGAAGCACGGCTCCTCCTGGCACCCCGACTGCCGGTGCTGGGCTGGATGTTCAAAGGAAGGGACTTATCCACACACCATGCGATGGATGCCACGTGAAGTAAGTGGGTCTCACTAATAACACAACAGGCTCAAACAGGGAACCCTACTCGCCCAGGAATATTGGAGGTGATCATGAACTGGCCAGAGGGCAAAGATTTTGGGATGTTACCACAGAAGAAGGTGACATGAGCTGAGGAGGCCCCACCATGCAACAAGCTGCCAGATTAGGAGAAGCGCTATGCCTTGTTTACTGATGGGTCCTGTCGCATTGTGGGAAAACATTGACGGTGGAAAGCTGTTGTGTGGAGCCCCACACGATGAGTTGCCAAAGCCACTGAGGGACAGGGTGAGTCAAGCCAGTTTGCAGAGGTGAAAGCCATCCAGCTTGCTTTAGATATTGCTGAGTGAAAAAGGTGGCCAAGGCTTTACCTCCACACCGACTTGTGGATGGTGGCAAATGTCATGTGGGGGTGGTTGCAGCAACGGAAAGAGAGCAACTGGCAGCGCAGAGGGAAACCCATCTGGGACGCTGGGCTATGGCAGGATATTGCAGCTCAGGTGGAGAATCTAGCTGTGAAGGTGCACCCATATACCCAAGAGTCAGGCCACTGAAGAACATCAGAACAACCAGCAGGTGGACTAAGCTGCCAAGATTAGAGTGTCTCAGGTGTATTTGGACTGGCAGCATAAGGGTGAATTATTTCTTTCCCAGTGGGCCCATGAGAACTCGGGTCACCAAGGAAAGGATGTGACACATAGATGGGCTCAAGATCAAGGGGTGGACTTGGCCATAGACACTATCACAGAGGTCACACATGAATGTGAGATATGTGCTGTGATCAAACAAGACAAGCGGATAAAGCCCCAGTGGTATGGAGGACGATGGCTGAAATATAAATACAGAGAGGCCTGGCAGACTGATTACATCACACTGCCACAGACCCACCAAGGCAAGCACTATGCGCTTACGATG
>JAVFHW010050621.1:0-12316 GCA_032159205.1 Eurystomus glaucurus suahelicus
GAGCTTCTCAGAGCTGCAACGAAGCTTGGGGTTTTGCACTTCCTTAGGGGAAGAAGGGCTGTGACGCCACCACCTCCTCCTGCCCCAGGAGGAGAGTCCTGACCCAGCCCCTCCGGGATGAAATGACCTTTCTGGGGGGGGTTGCAATCCAAGGACTCCAGCCTTCAGCTGGACTTTCAGTGCCTGATGAAGCACAGGCTGTTTCTTTCTCTGCTGCCCAAAGAGCACTTCCTTCTCCTGAACATGGCCAAGGCAAGGGCTTTGGGATATGCTGTTTCATGTTGTGTCCTCTGTTTCAGGAACATGGCAGCATCACTCCCACTGGGACTCTCAGTGGAGAGGCTCTGGCCGTGGCAATGGTACACCACAGCACTGGTGGTCACCCTGCCCCTCACACTCTTCTCTCCCACTTAGAATCCCAAGTCCTTATCCCAAGCCTGAATGTGACACTGGCTGACTCCAGCTCTGCTGGTCCCGTTCAGCAGTTCCTGTGCTGCCATAGCTATGCTCGACCTTCTCTGGGCATCTTAAGCCCTGTCCATCTCTCCAGGTCCTGTTCCATCAGCTTCCCTTGAGCAGACATCCCTGTCAGTGCCTCTGCACCCCCGGCTTGCCCTGGGCTGCAGCAGGACCAGCTCATGACCTCCAGCCCTGCTGGCACCACATGGATGATACCCCTTGGTTGGGCTTTGGAGAGGTGAAGGCTGTTGCTGGCACGATTGGGAACACGTGGGTATCATGACTCCTTCACAGGAAGGCCAACTCTTGCATGTCACGGCTGCGTGTGAGCAGAGAAGCTGGCTCTTGCATGCAACACAAGGCAGCCAGTGCTCCAAGGCACGTGCCTTCCCTGTCCGGTTTGGGAAGCCCTTCTCCTTCCCGGCACCTCCTGCCCTGCGCATCCCTCCTCTTCCTCTAGGCATGCCAAGCAAGCCACCTGCTCCATTCCTTTGAGAGTGCCTGCAGCAAAGACCCACCAAGAAAAGCCTAAAAATAGCCTAGAAATAGTGGAGGGGAAAAAAAAAAGAAGGCTCTTTGTCGCCCAGTGAACAGTAGAACCAGTTGCTGCTTGATGAAAATGAGAGAGGAACTGGGAGTTAAGAATAACATCCGGGAGCCAGCCCAGCCACTGAGTTCCCAGCCCTTCTGCAGGCCCTGCCTGCACAGGCAGACGGTGCTCATGAGAACCTGAGTCTGAAATCCAGAGGACCCAGTGCTGCCATGCAAGGTTTCATTGCGGGAATGAGCAGCCTGTCAGAGTAACTGGGCAACCAGCTCCTTGCAGCCCATTCACAGCCTGCAGGCTTCCGGGGGACTGTGGCTTTTCCTTGGAAGGCACTGGAGGCAATCAGAAAGCAGAGTTATAGAAAAGCTCATTTGCAGAGTCTGGTCAAGTGGATCCAGCACATGCCCAGCACATCCCAACCCTCCTGAGCCATGCCAAGGCCAGTTCCCTGGGTAAGGAGCAACCTGCTTAAGGTGGCCAAGAGCTTGCCGGGCCCTCCCTGCCACAGACGCAGCAAAGCCAAGTGCTCCTGCTGTCAGTGGCGGAGGAGGCTCCCAGCGAGCCCCGCTGCAGCAGCGATGCCTTATCTCGCCCTCCGTGCCATTGCTTGATCCTCCCAGGGAGCAATGCAGTGTGCAGAGCGGTGAGTGAACACCCTGGGCTCTGGTCCTCCTCCCCCAGCACAGCAGCAACTGTGTCCCTCAGAGGGACCACTCTTTCTGATGACCACGCTGGGGACGTCCTGCCTGTGGGAAGCTCTTCCAAGCCTGGAGGCAGCAGTCCAGGCGTCTCGGCCTTCCTGCAGCAGGGACAGCCCAGAGCACTCTGCATCTTGGCTCTCTCTTGGAAGAGCTTCACAGCTGGGAGCAAGGGGACTTGAGGCTGGAGAAATGGACTCTGCAGGAGACTAACCTCATTGGCTTTAAATCCTGTGGGCTGGCTTTTTGTTCCTGCCTTAGCACTAGTTCAGCATCCGCCCATTCCTCTTGTCTCCCTGCCAGGAGCTCCTGAGGAGCTGGTGGAAGTCACCAGCGAGAAGAGAGCATCACGCCTTTCCTGCCATGCTGGGCTGAGAGCATGCAGAGAGGATGGAGGGTGCACTGCTGGCACAGGCAGGGCAGAGCGGAGCTGTGCACTGAGTGTGTCTCCAGAGCCAAAGCCTGATGTTGGTACCCAGCTGTGGAAAAGTGCCCTTCCCTTTGATCAAGGAGAGGTGTCCCTCTTTGTGGGATGGGCTTTGTGCCACCCGAGGGGATGTTGGAGCTGTGAATCCCGGGTGCCCAGCCTACACGGCCGGGCAGCTCCCAGCGCTACCATCGCCATCACCCTGGCCAGGTGCAAAGAGGCAGAGCAGCCTTGGGGGGTCTCTCATGGCAGAGAGCTCTGTGTGCCTCAAGTCTTCACCTCCTGGTGGCTGGGAAACCAAGTCACAGCACCGTGCTCTGCCGGGGAGTGATGGCCTCTTTGGGCTCAGGTGCTGTGTGGACCCTTGTGGTCCCCGAGTGGGTGACACCAGAGTCCTGCAGCCCCAGCAGCCTGGGGAAACAAGGCTCAGTGGAGCCACGGTCCACCCAAAGGTAATCCAAACCCATTGCTGGCAACACCATGCTGGCATGTCCCCCGGCACACAGCTGCCGTGGCCTTGCTGTCCTCCCTCGTTCATTATTCTCTGCCCCAGTTCACAGCAGCTACGTGTAGGGCAGATAAGGGCTGTGCCGGGGCCAGGGGTTGCACAGCCGGGTATAACCCTTGCTCCTTCCCCTGTGCACCCTGTGCCAGGCTGCAGCCCAGAGCCAGCCCTGCCCACAGGGTGCCTGGGCATTACCCTGAGCCCACCACAAGGCTGGGAGCGTGGCCGGGAGGTGGCAGCAGCCCCTTGCCGTGGGGCCAGGCGTGGGGCGCAGGGCTGAGACCCCTGGAAAGAAGCATTCCCATTGCTCTGGCCCCTTCTCTGACAGCAAGGAGGGCACAGGGAGAGGAAGGCAGAGCTCTGCGAGGACAGATATGCTGGAGGCAGCTTCAGTGGCATGCTGCGGGACAGGGACCAGCAGGCACGGCGGCTCTCTGAGTGGGCACAGCTGGGCTGTGGTTGAAGCATCTCGCAGCAGGGCCCTGCGAGGCATTGTGGTTTGAGGCAGCAGCGTGTGGAAGTCGGAAAGAACAAACTGTTCAGCCGCCAGCCCTTCCAGCTTCTGCTTTCGAAGTTATCTAACAGCCCAAACAAACACAGAAGGCGCTGGCTCAGCCACAACTGGCCGGCCCAGCCCGGCAGCACTAGGCAGGCACAGCCTGTCCCATTCCCGTCCTCACAGCCAAACAAGCCGTGCTGGGTCATCACCTGCGGCCACGCTCGGTGGGATGGGCAAGGGGATCTGCTCCTGTCCCCCACTATGGCTGTGCACCCCCTTCCAGCACCACCCCAAATGCCACCTGTCACAGGGCAGCTCCCCAGGCGTCATTCTGCAGTGATGGCTGGTGGTCTCTTGTCCCTGCAGAGATGGACAACATCCATGCCTTGGGAAGGGTTCCCTTGCGCTCTGCTTGGTCCTGCTTGGCCACTGGCACACAACACAGCATTGCCATGACCATGCCCACACCATGTGTTGGGAGACAAGGCCAGGGTGCAAGGACTGGCACAGAAATGCTGCAGCCAACCTGTGTGAAGAAGGAGCATGCTGACTCACCACCCTCAGGTGCTTCAGTGCAACCCATGGCTCTGGAGATGAGTGCAGGCTGCCAGACCCCGCAGCCTGCGGAGGTCCCGCGTGGTTCAGCCATGCAAGGGGACAGGGACGAGTCTCCGCATCCCTAGACAAGCTGTGGGACCAACCATCTGCCAGCTTGAGGGATGCAGGAGGTGACCACAAATGGTGCAGAGAGGGGGAAGCCGTGCCCAGAGCTGGGCAGCAGTGGAGAGCCTGGAGCAGGGTCCTGGAGAGGCCCTTCCAGCCCCAGCCCGTGGCAGAAAGGGGAAACTGTGTGCTGCAACCAGCTCTGAAAACAGAGCAGTGTTGTGGTGTCCTGTCACAAGTGCTGAATTCACACACGGGGGTGCAGGTGGGAGGGGGAAGTGGGAAGGGGGTGGGGAGCCCTGTTACGTGGAGCGAGTCCGCCAGCCTTCCTTCCTGCGCCCGGGGCTGAGGGTATATAAACAGCAGAGCTATAATTATCTGGGGCTGGTGAGCAGTGAGCCTGAGCTGCCAGTGGCTGCGGGCACCAGCCACGGGCACGGTGGTGGGCCCAGCAGGCACAGAGCACCCCGGGTGGGCACCCACTGCCCAGGAGGGCTGCGCTGTCCTGCCAGGGACAAACGTATGTTCCCGGTTCGCTGCCTCTGCAACAGGAGTGATGGGGCTGTGCAGACCCTGAGGAGAACACAGAGGCTACGTGGATGGAAGTGTGCCCATGGAGGGGCCTGGAGGCTGCCGGATGATTCTCCGTGGGGCCCATCAGTTTACACCAGACTGGTCCAGGGCTGCTCCTCACCATGGTGTTTCCCATTCAAAATTGCCACCATTTGTGAAAGGCTGGTGCAGGGAGAAGGCACCTGCCTCTGCAGTCCTTTCTGTTTGCATTTACATCATTTTGGTCTGTCTTGTGAATCCTGCTCCTATTCCCAGGGAAGCCCCTTGCTCCTCACTCCTGATGTTCCCAGCAGGTACCTGCTGGGGAAAAAGGGGAAGCACCAAAGATCTTGTCCCCCTTCCCAACAAGGAAAGGAGTGTTCTTCTCCAGACCTCAGGTGCAGCACCGAGAGGTCCCTCAGGCAGCTTGAGTGAGAGCAGGAAATCATGTTTGGTTCGTTAAAAAGAGCCTGGCAAGGGGAGCACCCCAGGGGGTTAAGAGGAAGACCCTGGGGGGACAGGGTGCATCCTGCACCCTGGCCTGCTCAGGTGCCACAAGTGGACCTCTGATTCTGACCATATGGCCAGGCAGCTCCATCTATTGTCACCTCCCCGCGTCCCAGCTCCTCCAGGAGTTTTTTGTTGCAGGGCTGTTGCTGTCTTCATTGCACTGAGGGGATCTAGGATGTTTCAATGGACAAAATGTACACCTTAGAGTTCTACTGGACCTTGATCTTTATAAAATTTGGGCCAGAGGCACTCCAAGATGCATTCTGAAGGCACCAATGCCCATGAAGGTGCCTGGCATCTCTGGATGCAGGCAGATGTTCACCAGCTCATGTTTACCAAGGGTGGGAGGAGAGAAGCAGCAGCAGCTATGGTCAGGACAAGGCTGGGAACTGTGGGGAGGATTGGGAGGGGTGAGAGGGTGTTTTGGCTGGTCCTTTTGTTGATGATAAGACAGGGCAGAGAGGAAAGAACCAGAATGAGTTTGGAGATTGTCCCCTGGAGCAGACCAAGGTGCATGGTCCAGGGTGGACTGTGGCCATGTCCCTCTGGGGGTACTCTTGACTTTCTGGTCCCACACGCGGGTCACATCAGGCCAGGCCAGGCTGAGATAGCTCTGGTTTGGGCTGGGATTTCTGCAGCTAATGGGAAACAGTGAGCGGGGAATGAGGAACTAAGAGACGGCAAAAAGACTCCCGGTCATTGCAAAAGGCTTAGCCAAGGGCCAGCCCAAGATGTGGAAAGTGCCTGGTGTTGGTTTGTGCTTAAAATTTCCAGCTCCTCCAGCCTCCTCTCTCTTAGCTGAACATAGTGTTTGCTTTCACTTCCCCGCCTGGTCTCCAAGGCAGACAAACGCAGGGAACTTTCCACATCCAAAACAACAAAAACAAAAGACACACAAGAGAAAACAACATTCAGATTTGGAAGTAAAGAAGGAATCCAACATTTCCTACCCAAAAACAATCCATGCTTGGTAGGGAGCTGCATAGAGAATGGAAACAGCCACCTGGAAAAGCTGAATTGGTCACAAAGCAGGTCCTGGTAGCCCAGATGGGCTGCCCAGCCTGGGGAAGGTGGTCCTTCTGGTGACCCCATGAAGCCCAAAGGCTGGGCTGCTGACCTCAGGGAGATGTTTTGGGGTATTGTAGGGCACTTTAGAGCAAGCCGTTAGCTCTTGAAGAGCTCGGCATCGGTGAGCGCAAGGGCTGGAGGTTGCAGGTGAGGAGGTGTCAGGCTGTGACTCCAGTGTTGGTGGTTGCTTGTCACAAGGAGGCAAGCTGGGTCAGGCGTGGGCAGTCCTCCACAGCTGAGTACGAGGATGTGCTCTGTGTTGTAGCCTGGGGTGATTTGAGCTGGCTCTGGCCATGCTCGAGTTGGATCCTCTGCCTTCTGGCTATGAATTCCTGGCCCCCAGCACTGGCTTGAGACATCGGCATCTCACCAGAGTGTTTCAGACCAAGCCTGGTGCTGCTGTGCAGGAGATCTCTGCCAGGAGCTCAGGAGGGTTGGCAGGTCTCGGCTCCTCCTGCCTCCCTGCCACTTCCCAGCCTGCTGAGCACAGACTGAGCAGCCTTCAGCCAGGGACAGCAACCTGAGGGTCCTGCGTGCTTTATCAGACATCAAATGGTGACAGCAGGGATGCGTTTGATGATAGAACTCTAGTGGTTTGGCAGAGACCCCTTCCCCTTGCAAGAGAGAAGGGGACAAACCAGACAAACCACCACGCGCAGGCTCTGGTCTGAATGGATGCAGGCACAGGCATGGTCCCTGCAGGTCTGGATGGACACAGGCACAGGCATGGTCCCTGCAGGTCTGAATGAATGTGGAACAGGCATGGTCCCTGCAGATGATTTGCAGCAGGGTCAGAGCAAGGAGGAGCTGCTGCCCTGGCACAGTGACTGAGTGCTGGTACTGAGCAGGTTGGGAGGCAAGCCAGCGTCTGTAGCCCCATCTCACCTGCCCTCCTCCTCTCCTGCGGGGAAGGGCAAACCCAGGATTAGCTGTTCCCAGCACATTCCAGGTATTTACCTCCTGGGACTCCCCCTCCGAAGACCTTTGCAGACCTGCAGCAGGCGTCTGGCTGATGAAAGACGCAGTGGAAGTTGCCAGCAAAGCAAGATCCCTGTGTGCTTGCATCAGGCGCCCAGGTTTCACTGGGGTGAGAGGCTTGGCCAGCATCCTGGTCTGGTCCTGCGGGGGAGACTGGCAGAGAGCTAGAGAGTATGGCCACATCTTCGTGAGTACCCAAGAAACAAGTTGTGTTTCTTGGGCCTCTTCCCCACCTGGCTGCACTGGGGACAGCCGGAGCAGGGACAGGTTTTGCCCGAGGTCTGATGCAGGACATGAGGCTGGAGGGTAAGGGGTGAGCTAGAGGGGAGGATGCTGAAGCCCATGTGGGAGCTGGTGCAGCTCTGGGATCTGAGGGGTCCTGTGCTGCAGGCAGAGGCAGCACCAGCATGAGTTCACCTGTCCACACAGGCAGACCATGGTCTTCTCCTCCAGGGGCCCAAGCAGAGGGTGAAACTCTCCTACTGCAGTGGTGTAATCCCTGAAGATGCTTGTCCAGACTCCACTTGGCAAAAAATGGCTTTAATTGTGGAACACGCTGTGCCCACGGGGTGCATCTCTCAAGGCTCTGGTGGCGAGTGTTCCCTGTCAACAAGCCCTGCAGTTATCAAACACCCCTGCCAGGGCAGCAGACCCTGCTGGGTGTTCACTGGGTGGCCAGGGGTGCACTGGGTGTGCTGCCAGTCACGCTGGGCTCTTCACATCCCTGAGAACCTGTGGCTCCCCTGTGCCTCTCACCAGCCTGCTCCTGGCATGATGTGATGACCTCAGCCTTACATAAATCTCCCTGTGGGGTGACAGAGAAAAAGGAGAAGAGGCAAAAAAGGTGGACACCAAGTGAATTTTCATCCAGCTTGGACCATGCGAGGAGGCCGAGGGGCTCGTTGCTTTGCCAGGCACCAGGCTGAGCGGCAACGCTGGTCCTGAGCCAGGACCACACATGGTGGGGTCGTTAACGTAACCCAGAGCCGCAGCAGTCCTCTCCTGTGTCCTGAGGAGAAGACAGGTCTGCAGGGTAGAGCTGGTCTACTATTTGTGTGGGCAGCACTGTCTCTGGAGCATGGCACTGGGGCTTGGGGCAGAGCAGGGACCCGTGGCTGGGCTCGGCAGAGGAGATCCCAGCCGGTGTTTTATGGTCATCTTGCATTGGCTTAAGGGCAGGTTCTCTGCAAACTGGTGAAAAGAGCTTCCTTCTTTTCAAGAGCCTCCCTGTCCTGGTGAGGCAGGACCTGCCCATTTCACCCTCAATCAAATCCTGCTGCAGAGGGTCTGGGTGTGGTGTGAGCTGCCCCCAAAACCCAGCCCGCTCTGGGGCTAAACCCAGCTCCATGCCTCTCCTTCACCCGCAGATTATTTTCTCCCAGCACAAATACATCTGGACTGGCTCATGGGCTCTGTTTTCTTCTTTAGACAGAGAGTTGTGCCAATAAAGCAAAGCTTCTTCCTTATCCCGCCCCTTTCTAATTGTTTCCGTGTGGATCTGATTTCACCACGTCCCGGAGCAGGGTTGGGTTCCCTGCTTACAGAAAGTTGAAAACAAGGGGTGAGGCACTGGCTGTTGGCAGGAGAGCACGTCCTCCCCACCATGCCCTCGGAGCATATATCAGCTTCCAGGCTTGGCTCTTCCAGATGCCTGAGACCTGTGGTCCTTCTTCAGGGCATGAAAGACCAGGGAACGCTCTTGGTGCTGCAGGGACTCAAGCAGGGCTAGAGGCAGTGGCTGGGCTGTGTGCTGGGCAAGGGTGGTCTTCCCCCGCCATGGCGATGCCCCAGGGCTCACCCTTCTGTTGGAAGGAGCCAGCTGAGGCTCACGGTGGTGGTGAGGATGTTCTGCCAACTGTACTGGCAGGCAGTGCCAGCACCCCTGGAGACAACCAGCACTGTGCCGGGGACCTGCCAACCTAGTCTCTCAACCTCCTTCCGTGGGTCATAACTCCTGCACTCTGTTTGTGCATGAGCCACCCTTCTTGGGCTGCCTGGAGGGACGGGGCCCAGCTTCTCGTGCAGCCGGGGCTGGCCCAGCTGAGAGCGGCCACGGTGCTATGGCACAGGGCTCAGCCTGCACTCTGCTGTTGGCAAACAGCAGCTTTGCTGTCACACAACTGCTGCTTCTTCTGCAGAGTGAGCCTGCCTGCTTCTCACCTGCTCCTTGCCTGCCTAGTATGGACACAGAGAGGAGAACTTGCCCTTCCTCACCTCATGATCTGGCACTGTCCACTTGTGTTCACTTGAGTTTACAGAAGCACCACGATCTTAACAGAAATCCTGTCTCCAGAAAGAGGGATCGTTGCAGAAGATGTTGTCCTGCTCAGAGGCTGGGTGCTGGTGACTCACCTGGGATGAGCTTTGATCTCAGTGAGCAGCTCTGCTGAGGGTCTGGAGCTGCCTGGTGTTCTGCATGGCTCCCTGCCATCCCTGTATGACACCTCTCTCATGAACTTGGCACTTGTATACACTTCCCCCTTGGCAGATGGATGGTGTTTTGAGGAAATCTCAGTTCTCCTGCTCTGCAGGGGATGGGAGAGGAGCTACCCCAGAGCTGGGGGCTGGAAGAGGACAGGGGTTGATGTTAGGTTCAGCCAGGTCTGCAAAGATCCTGTGAGACACAAGTCAGAGGCTACTGATGGGGACCTGGCAGTTGTCCTGGCAGTTTCCAGTTTTCTTCAGGGAAGGTGAGAGAGGTTCTTTCCACAGCCAGTGAGAGTAGAAGCTTTTCTTCTGCCAGCTTCAGCATTTAATGCCTGTTGGTTGGTTGTAGCTTAGTGACTCCCTCCCCAGAGCCTGCATGGCTCTATGTGATGCTACTGCTCCAAAGGCATCATGAGTGCCAGAGCTGGCAGGGCTGCAAAGTCCCCCAGGTCTCCCCATCCCCTTTGGCCCTCAGCAGACATCAGACCACCAGTTTGGCTGGGCCATGTGGTAATAGGACCATGGCGGCAAATTGCCTGGAGAAAATCCACTGTGCTGGCCCTCCGGCACTGCGACTCTGCATCAATGGCACAGGCAAGCCACCCTCCTGCTTGTTGGTCACCTTGTGCTCTGCTTGCCCAGCTCTGATCACGACCCACTGTGGAAGGGTGATGTCTGGTGGATGGCCCATGTGCCACCTCCCAGCAGCGAGTCCCCAGCAGTTCTCCTGGCCTGGGGCTCCACTGATGGGGAGCCGAGCAGGTCTCGGTCTGCCTGCCACCGTGGGGAGGTGGGTGCTGCCAGCAGCACCGTGACTCAGTGGGTGCTGTCATGCCATGCTCGGAGGAGCCAGGCTGGCTGTGGGGTGGTGAGGCCCTTCTGATGTGCAGCTCATGTGCCCATGAGGTGTGAGTCACACCGATGGGTAGACAGGGTGGAGCAGGGATTTGAGGATGGAGTGGGGATTTGGTGATCTGGCAGAGATGCGGAAAGCAGCTGGCTCCCAACACCTTAACCCCTTGGGTGCCATCCAGCCTCTGTGGAGGTGAACCAGTCCTCCCAGCACTTTCCTCCATGTGGACCTTTTCTGGGGTGGGTCTGGGGTGATCTGGCTCCAGGGGAGCTCAGCCCCATGGCCTGGGCTGTGCCTGGGGACCAGTGGTGGCTGCAGAGCTAGAGATGCTCAGTGGCTCACAAAGACCTTTCTGTCTGCGGAGGACTCGCTGCTATTGTCCCCGTCCTAGTTTCAGTGCCGGCTGCACACACTGCTCATCTTTCTAGGTCAGTGAAGAGGGCCTTTGTGTGCCACAAAAGTGGTTCTCTCCCCATGCAGGGTCTTTCCCTCACTCCTTAGATCATGCTTCTTTGTTTGCACTGGTTTTGACTAGAGCATGAAGTATCTTCTCACGTGCATCCATCCTCCTACCAGAGCTGCCAGGCCTGGCACTGCCAGGCAGGGAGAGACGTTCCCTGGCTGGTCAGCTCTGCCCAGCAGTGCCTCTGCCCACATCCTGCACAGTCTAGGGCTGTGCAGGCTGGTTGTGCTGCTCAGGGATGCAGCCCTTGGAGTGCTGATGCTCTGGGCAGCTCAGGTATCCCCTGAGGACAGTGGCACAGTGGGGAGGGCAGGATCAGGGCAGTGTTAACTTTGCCTCTGCCACTTGGGCTTCCTGGGAACAGAGGGACTGGCAGGACTCTGCTGTCCAATACCCCAGAATAGGGCTGTGGAGACGAGGAAAGCTCCATCAACCTGGAGCAGAGATGGAGCAGGGGCCATCTCAGACCCCTGGCTGCCCAGAGACCACCTACAGGGCTTTCCTGGAGAGTCCAAAGAGCGATCAGCCCTGGGTGTCTTTGAAGCCAGGACTCAGCTTTCCCAAGGGAGGATTTCCCCTGAACCAGGAGATGCAGAACTACCCATCACTCCCGCAGCGTCTCAGGGGCTGGCATTATCCCTGGGCTCTCACTAGGATGTGTGGAAAGGCAAGAAAGCAGGACCAGAGGCAGTCAGAGATGATGGCAGGGGAGGGCAGGGGCATAAGGCAACACAGAAGGGCAGGCTTGGGTGGAGGCCAAGAGACAGATTTTTGCTAGCAGCAGGCTGGGGGCTGTGAGCAAGGAAATCTGCTCTTTTACCACCTGGTTCATTCTGGCTGGGTTCAGGGACAGGGATTTGAGGACTCCCTGGAGCACGAAAACCAGCTCCACTGCACGCTGCCCTTCCCGGGAGTGAAGCCCTGCGGGGCTGGGGCAGCACAGGACCCACAGCTGGCTCCTGGCACCCAGAAACCAGCGCGCAGCCATTCACACGCGTGCGGGATCCACGCACCCCGGTGAGCGTGTCGTAGACATGTGTGTGCACACATGCCTTGCGCATAGCTGCATCCCACGGGTGGGAACACCAGCATGCGAGCAGGTGTGGGTATTGGTGTGGGCACACTCCCTGCACGCAGCTCAGCCCCGGGCAGCGATCGCTCTGAGGCCATGCTCTCTGCTACTATTCCTCAGCTTTTTTTTTCTCCTCAAAACCCAGCAATTCATCATTTCACACCCCAGGAAGCTGCTGTGAAACCGATGGCCTGTGTGGGCTGGGGGGCTGCAAGGAGCTGCAGGCACGTGGTCGGGCTCCTTCTCCTCACCGCACGCTGCTCGTTGCTGTGGCAATGTGGCACGATGCGTAGGCTGCATTTGGAAGTGCCCATCTGACGGAGACGCAGGCGAGAGCTGGGAGCACTGGTGGGCTGTCCACAGCCCAGCATCTCCCTCTCCCTTTGGCTGGGCGCAAGGGACACCGTTCCAGTGGGCACCGTGGCTTTGTGGTGGCCGGTGGTGGAGCAGCGAGCCCCGAAGGTGGCTTCCCTGCTCATCCTCAGCCCCGGGCAGAGCAGGAGGGAACTGGTGCCTGCCTCACCCTGGATGGTTGCACCAAATTGACGAGGCCCTTTCCCAACATCAGCCACAAGCTGTTTTTCAGCGCAGACTT
>JAVFHW010050628.1:0-51240 GCA_032159205.1 Eurystomus glaucurus suahelicus
GTGATTCAATAGAAACAAAGCAAGGAGAATCAAAAACAAACCCTTTTTTTTTTTTTTTTTTTTTTTTTTTTTGTGAAAAAAAAAAAAACACCCAACAAACCAACTGTTTTGCCAAATAGTAAGTCTGGCTTTGCTTTACAGCTCAGCCATGTCACTACTGAAAAATATTAACCAATTGACACAAGGTGGAGAAAAATCGTAAAAAAACTCAAATGGCACAAATAGCAACACAAATTCTTTCTCCTGGAATTAAGATTCCATCCAGTACCTAAATAAATAACAGCATGTTTTTCTGTCACACTAAAATGAAAATATCCTTAGAAGTTTAATACATTATTATGGGCAAGTTATTCTGAATGACAACGAAAATTACAGTATAGAAATCTAAAAGCATTCTTGCCAAACATTATACCACCACACACATACATACTGTGTGTTAAAACATATTCTTCATGTACTGCATAGCACATGGTCTGTATATACACAAAACAAAGCTAAGGAAATACTTAATGTAGCATACAGTATCTGCTAGATGTATTTTAAAATATTTTTTACAAAAAGATTGACAGCAATCATGAAAAGCAGTTGGTCTTTACTAAATGTTTAACTATGCTAAAGACAATATGCATTTGCAGTACATGTTACAAAATTTCCGCTGTTCAAAGTGGAAAAGTTTCATTTAAATTGGGCCACATACTTATTGATTGTCTAATAAATTAAGCACGTCTATACTGAATAGTCTGTAACACCACTATACGTTTCGGGATTCTTCACATTTTCCTTTTTCAGACCAGTACCATGGTGGGGACAAAAAGGTGCAGCAAAATAATTCCTTTGACATAAAAAAAAAAAAAAATAAAATAAAAATTGATCGAATTACTGAATGTAGCATTTTCACTACTTTATTCAGCTTTGTGTACTTGCACTTCATCAAGAAAATCTTTACAAAAGGTTCAAAAGAAATAAACAGTTTTCAAAGGTACACATATAAGACAAAGGTCAAGGATGCAAGTTGTTTAGTAGAAGGCAGTATTTTTTGATTCAAAAAAATTACATGAAAAAAGGTTACATTATAGAAAATATAGCAGTAAATGGGAAGAAATAAAGTTAATGAAAGTACAGTAAAATGAAATTGTGAAGTGCTATTCTGAACTAGGGAAAATAACATGTAGAAGCACAGCCGTTCCCTCCTGTCTTACACTTGCTTTCTTATTCTATCCTCCCTTCATTTACTGCACATACTCTGAAGAGGCTTTCCATATATTGCAATATGAAAAAAGAAGTATTATTACACAGTTGTGCAGAAAATAGTTTTTAAAGCATTCAGAAAACTCATGGACTCCTATGAAACATGAAAAAAATACTTCAAAGAAAGCATTTCTTTTCATCTTTCATGTTCCATTTACTCTATGGGGGTTTCAATAAACACATGTTGTATGTTCCTACCACAGAAAATATTTTCCTCCATGCTTTCTTTTGTTATGCATGTCTTACTCTTAAAAGTACAGACAAAATTTTGGATACCAATAATGAGCTTCCATTTCTTTGAGTTACATATTACATATAGGCTGTAATCACAACTCCAGCAAAAATAGTAGTACCTGCATATCAAAAATTGAAGTGCCACAACACAGCAGTTACTTCTACTTAGAGATTCTGTCTTGAATCTGCAACAACTCTTGGATCTGTTAGCTCCATTTGACAATCTAACTGTCTCCTCCTGCATAGTTAAAATTTTTTTTAAAATTGTATACACCTACTAAAACCAATTTTTGTTTATCTTTGATGGTAGAAAACTTCAGTATCTGTTCTTCGTCCCTCTTCCACTCTTCAGCCCCGTCAAGCAAGGCAAAAGAGAACAACGTTCATCTTTAAGTACAGCAAGATGAAAATGTACAGGGTAGTAAGCGAGCAGAGGCTAGGAAGGAGTAAGATGAGTATAGAAAAAAGAGATTCAGGGATATTTGTTTTTTAAGCCATCTCACATTTGTTGCAATTCTTCAAGTCACCAGACTTAGACAATAATTGACTTCCTTCAAAAGCCTGCTTCTGAAGTTGAAAAACATTTGCTTAACTATTCCTCAGCCGTAGTTGTACTCTGTACAAGCATCTTCCTCTCTTTTACTGCCTGACTACCTGAAGTATCACTGTGGTGGGCATCTCGCCAGATAACAGACTTGTAGCCGGCAATAACCCTCTCTGACTTCCCCACTCACAGCTGGAACCATGTTAACAGCCTCCCTCTTCAGGTATGCATGAAACCACTGCTGCCAGATATCCATGATACTTTCCATTGCACAGTTTCATTGCTTTCATTTGTAAAACAAACAAGAAAGGCCTTCTCAAATCCCTAGCTCCTTTGCAGTCACCTAAATCACACAAAAGCATGAAACACAGTGGATTCAGTATGAACGTGCTCTAAAAAACACAGCTTACAAGCAAATAACAAACCATAGTGCCATATTCTACTTCCTATTTTCCCACTCCCCTCAAAATCTAAGAAAACACATGATTTTCCAGATACATCGTGAGTTGCAGTGGGTTTTGGATTATTGCAATTATTTTGATTAGGTGCTACTTACTGCATCCTAGTGAATTTATCTACTCAAATTACAGTTCTTTCAGCTAATCTTTTTGCCCTTTATAGCTTTCTTGGTTGTTTTGTGGTTTTTGTTTTTTCTCCTTTTTTTTCCCCAATAATATGTATAAATTACTATGACCTTTCTATACGCTTTTCTTGAACATATGCTACTCCTAGATATTGTTTTCATTTTACCTGTTTTCTCCTCTTGTCAAGACATCTATAAATACCCTGAAATATTTGCTAGCCAGCTTTTTTGTTTTGGTCTTGTTTCCCCTTCTCTTCTATATGTACACACGTCAAACAAGAATTTCTTCCTATTCTCTATGCCAAGGAAGTCAAAAGTATAGCAGTGTCCACATGAACTTCATGTAGTTCCTCTAAAAATTAGGTCTACATGGTCAAGATAATAAAAAATGTTATCAAATAATAAGACTGTCTTTACTTAGAACTTATTTTAAAATAAACCTGAATTGCTTTTCTACTTACAGAGGACGCACTGCTAAACAAATGAAGTACTTCAGAGGGTTACAATGAGTTACACATTTCACAGTTTGAAACAAACCTGAATCTTACCATATTTTAGAATGACTTCTGATGCAGACATTAATTTTCCCTCTGGATTTAACTTTCTTAATTGAAAAGCAGTCTCATTCAGAACAAAACTGGACTGCAGAATGAGAATTAGAGGTAATTATACAGCTAATGATCAGCACCTCGGTTGTCTTAGAAAACGAAGTCAATTTACCTTAAAGGTTTAGCACAATCATGTATATACTCAAACCTTCTGAACTAAATAAAGCTACTTAGGATGCTGGTTATCACTAAAAAGGTATCTAGTATTTAATAGTATCACAGCAGACCAATAGCTGAAGTATTATTCAACCTACAAAAACTGTTAAGACCTATCCTGGGTCCAGATTACTCCTCTGAAATATTCTGCCAACACCAAGAGACCAGCATTTAGCTATACTTGTTGATGAAAGTAAAGACATTTTATTAGAATAATATGTAGTTACATTCCCTTGGTTGCCATACCTATTTTTTCTGCTTGTAGAAACTGAGACATAAACTGAGACACAAAGGACATTCCATAAACTCTAATCTTTTGCTCAGTAGTCAGTAGTGGAGAACTGACTAAGCAAATTGAGGGCAGATCGTGTTCTAGTTCACACTAACTTCTGAGTCTGTTTCTTCTCCAAACAGGTAACAGAGCAAGAATTTCTTACTGGGAGCAGTTTTAATTTGTTGACCCTTTAACAAAAGGAAGAAGTTACCATTTTTTGCACCAAAAACCTGACCAACATAGTTACTACTACCATTGAGAATGCGAGTAGATGATCAGCCTGTCGCAGAATTCAAAGCTAAGGTAATTGCTTATTCCAGCAGAAGCCTGGGGAATTGCACCTACCTCCTTTCACCCTCTCATCTAATGGTGGCAAAACCAAAAGCCATGCACATACACCATAATGAAAATGCAACTGCATGCTTCACAGAATGCCACATATGAAAGCCATACTAAAGTGGTTAATTCCATTGTAAACTGGAACAGTAAACTCAATAAAGTAGCATTACAGGCCAATCTTTTGGGACCATTATTTTAAAGCTGAATAGCATTTTCAGTCCCAGAAGAGCAAGGATAATGGAACGTTATCTCCCAAAAAGCATACTAATTGTAAACATCTATCTAACCTTGTTGAATCTGAAAGCTGTGCAAACACACTGCGATCAGAGTTACTGTAACTGATAGAAAGTCTTTGTTTAAATAATCTACAAAATGTCAATGTAATACAAATAAGATAAAGAGGAGTTCTTAATGACACAACTTTTGTATTTACAGTACTCTCAGCAGCACTTAAATCTGCATTTGAGATACAAAGGGCACATTTTTTCCTAGGCTGACAGCATGCTTAGTTCTCTCATTTACACCACACTGCAATAACATAAAGAGGGTTTTACCATTAATCTAGGTTTTACTACAAAGCATCCCGTTATTTCTCTGTCAAACACTGGCAAGAGTGCCAAATGTCTGTCATCCAATTGAGAGGATTAAGTCTTCTTTTATAGTGCAATTCTTGTACGAATTTATAAAAATACAGATATAGTTTCTCAGAGCTTGTCACAGTCTATATTTTGGCCTGAATTCATGCCGCAGAGGTTGAATATGACAGCTGGCAGGAAGCTGAGGGGAGAATACATCCTCCCCCTCTTCAGTCACCACATTTCTGTTGCCATAGTGATTAATCCTCAATTGAATGGCTGTCTTTGTACATTTCTTTTCAGTAAACTTAAGTTGAAAACACCCAGTTGACTGAAAAAAAAAAAAAAGAACCTCCATATATTCAACAGGTACAGTACCAGTTCTTGTGCCCAACACTTTTCCACATATTAAAAAGTGCAAATTACCACCAACGTGGGGCATCATCAGTTTTTCAAATTATTCAGTATGTCCCGCTCCCATTTTTTGTCTTTTTTGGTGAAGCCTCCAACCCCTCTCCAAACTCTTCCTCATGCTCCAACTCCATGCCCCCAAGATTCCTATTGAAGAAATACTACACAAATTAAGCTTTATAGGAACTAAAGAAAGCCTATTCCAGACTTCTGTACTTGTGTAAAACATTTCACATAGGTTGTTTTTGCCAATTAACTCAGAAATTAATTAGGAAATTAAGGAATGCAGTCATTTAATACAGAATAGACTAGAAACACTAGAAGAAGATACTTGATCTTGCCTCTGGAAGTCTATTTCTTGTGGTAGCTAAGAAAAAGCTTCACAAATAACAGTGTAAGTTACCCAGAAATCAAAGTAAGTAAAATACTTCTGCACTTTGGAACCTGGAACCCATCAGAAAATAAAAGGATTGAAACATTTTAAAACCTCTAAAAATATCTGGTACATGATTAAGAAGCTGTTAAGTTTTTTTCCCAGAAGTTAATAATGTCAGAATAATTTTTAGCAAAATATCACTTGAATGACTCAATAATCTTTTTTTTTTTTTCCCTGAAAGGCTGAAGTAACTGTAGGTCTGCTCTGAGAATTATAGTCTGGCTTTATAAATTCACTCTGTCCTCTTTACAGGTTCATTTCATATGCTTTCTTTCTTTTCAATATCCTTCTTACTGCAGTTACTCAAGATACTTCTTCATTTTGGTTTTCAGTTATCTTCTTAACCGATAGTGATGGCATAATAGAGACAATAGTTTTCTACTTGTTTTCTGAAAAAACAATTTTTAACCAAGTTGATTTGCATGCAAGTGTGAACAAAAGACTTGCATTTAAACTAAAATGCAGAATACAGATTACTCATTGCCATTAAATCAGGCTAAACCCAACAAAACTGCTAAACCCAAGCAGAAAAAAAATTTATCTATTCCAGTAGATTACTTTTTAATATAATCTCCCCTGACACTTCCACATAAAATACCAGAAAACCCTTCTTACAAATAATCTGTGCAACAGCATATCAAGTGTATTTTGTGGCCATACACATAGGGAATCAAGAAAGACCAGCTCTCAGTAATTTTCACTGGAGTGGCTATCTGCCACACTAAATGACATGCATTTTCTACCCTCAGATGTTTAGAATACTAAAGCCTGGTGTGATTCTCCCTGCACCATGGCATCATAGATCTTACCATAATTTCTGCCCTAACACTTAGGACTTGCTATGAAAAATTACAAATAGCTGGAGATCTCAGACTGCAAAGAGAGACACTTGACTGCTGAGACACTTAGTTCTGGGATGTATAATAAAATCTTAGAACTACAGAGGAAGTTGAGATGTATTACTAACCTGTAACACAGTATAATCAGTATCTACAAAATTTTCCCAGGAACAGCTGTCTGCCACACTTCTGCATGGAACAAAGATAACCGGCTTTGTGTTGATTACTGAGACTGTTAAAACACCTCTAATTATTGACACTTCAGTGCCTTTCACATAAGAAGCACTATTAGAAACATCAACTCTTTGAGGGAAGATTATCATGTTCTTTCTTCTCAAAATCTACATTGATCTGACTCTGCCAGCTGTGGTCAATGTTCAGAATACAGACAATCTTCAGACACAGGATAATACATGTAGTTTAGGAACTCTTGGTAGTAGGTTAAAATATTTTCACTGTAATTCTATGTATTCTACATTTAAGGGCTATCAAGTATATAAATGCCATGTCTGTATAAAAAATTAAATAAAGAAAAAATTATTTTAACTACCACCCTGATTCCACTTGCGAAATAAAGTATAAGCAGTTCTCCACTGCTATAGATGACCATGAAAAGCCCCTCTGTTACAGGACATTTCTCCCCATTGAAAATGCTACTCCAACTCATCTAACAGTTAAAGAATCATCTTCTACTATTATGCAATCCCATGGATTTCTGTGATAAAGGGAATATATTCCCCAAAACACAATTAATTTTCTCCAGAACCATGCAATAAAAAAACCCTTTCATATTTGTTGCTTCTACTATTGTCATATACAAAATATCTTTAAATAGTTATCTTTCTTTAATCCAGATGCTGGACGAGATTTATTTTGGCTAATGATATTCAACAAAAATAAGGTATATTCTCTTGCTTGTAAAATTAATGCATACTTTTACTACCTACAGATTTGATCTCACCTTTGATAGCTGGTAAGATGCAAGAGCTCTCATGATGTCCTATTTTTATTTCTTGACAGCAGACTTCATATTCTGGTTGCTGTGACTGAACTGTATTTTCAATAGTCACATGGATTTTATGTAAATACATGCTGAACAAGCATTCACTACTATAAACATGAACGTTCTAGCTGAACTAGTCAGCTGGCACAATTATTTTTAAAATAAACAAAAATAGCGAATGACTGTGCTCCCTAGCACCTCTGGAGAAAGAAGAGTCAAAGGTCCTGTAGCAGTCTTGAAGCCAAGTACCAGGACTGTTACGGAACCTGGAGCACAAAGCAACCAAGAACAAAACAATAGTAGCAAGACCTATTTCTCATAAAAAGAACTAAGATTTTGTTTTATTAAGCCTTTAAAAGGTACAGAACAACAGAAGGTTAAAATAATATGTTCTATTACTTCAGAGAAAAGAGTATATGAATACTAGCACAGGTAATATTAGGGACAGACTGACTACTTATTACTGGCTAAAAAATAGACTTGATTGAAACCTACAGTTTTAAACGTTAAAAGAGACTTGACTTCGAATTACATTAGTGTGAAGGATCCGGATCCAACACAGACCTTCCAAAGCCAAATTAAGGAAAGAAAACATCACCAAGACAAACACCTTTTCTTATCCCGAGGTTCAAGATTGAAGTCCAAGCTTATTTATTCATTAGCTACTCATGTTCTTAAACAAGATGTTCTACATACCTTCAAAGTCGTACTTTGAGGAACAAAACTCTCTGCCCCCACGCCTTCTACTTTGGCTCTCAAGGATCTCCTTCCCATGCACCCTCTCTGACTTTGAAGAGTCCTCACAGGTTTTGCAGTCTGCTCCAGTTTTAATCAGTTTCTACAACTCAAGTGACTACATTAGTCTCTATGCTTCAGCAATAAAGGAAGGACTAATAAACCTAACTTATACTCCTTTTAGCTACTGCAGGTAGAAAATCAGGAAAAGGACTTTTTTTTATATTGGTTTCCAGCAACTTATTTTTGCTGTTACTCACATTCAACTAATTTCCATAAATTAGCTAATGAAACCAAAGAACTTAACTTAGGATGCAAAAGTTCATGGGAAGTTCGTGAAACCAAAATGTGAATAGGTGACTACTCAGTATCAAGAAACCAACAAGACACCAATGTTCTTACCAGAGGTTGTCTTGATTACTTCTGCTTATTATTGACTACATTTTGCTTACAACTTATTATAAACATTGTTTATTATGCCTGCCATTCTAGAGTCATATGTAAGCAGGAAGCAAAAATGCTTCACTCAGTCTGCAACAAGATTTGCAGGAAAAGCTGTATTTCCCAACGTACAGCTCATCCACTTCAATGGAATACTTTGTCGCCTTTCAAGTATTCTTGCTTCTCTTTCCCAGAGATATTTGTCATTTCTTGAAAAACGTATTTAAACTTTAAGTCAGAAATGCTTTATTGTAGACAGATTGCAGAGCAAATCTGCAAAGCAGGAAGACACAGTTGGCATAGGTAAACTGAACAACACAAAGGATATTTTGCTTTTGTCTTAAATGAAATGAAAGGAAGAGAACCTTTTTTGATAACTCCTACTCAGAAATAAGACAATTTGATTAAGTGTGTTTAAAAAGGGACATAAATATTATCAAGGCATTATTCAGGAGCCTTCACGATGCTATCAAATAAAGCTGCAACATAAACAAACTGTAAAAAAAGCTTCTAATTAAGAATGTGATTGTTGATACTCAAGAGTGAACAGAAACAGCTACACAGTTTCTGAGAAACACTGTTACACCAGTGATGCTTGAAAGCAACATCAATGAGAAATTTCAGCTGACAAAAATTTTGTTTTTGTTTCAATAACTATCAGTTTACAATTAACATTCTCGTATTTAATCCAATAATTTATTTATAAAAAATGATAGACATGTAAACTGTTCAGGTGTATTTCTAATATAACACATAATTCTATTTAATCTGTTGAAAGACTTTTTTATTAAACTTCACTTGAAATCAGCATTCTCTTTATGATAACAAAATTAGTTGCTTTGACAGCAAGTGTCCTAACTTAAACTGATGGCAAATAAGTAAAAAATGACCAGCAAAGAGTGATGGTCAGAAAACCAATGATCATGTTTTTCACAAGATTGCCTTCTAAAATAAAAATAAAATAATGAAGAAAGGAAAATAGTAGCAGTAACATCCTAAGCAGATCATTATTTCAAAGTTGTCTATGAAGCTCTGGCAGCTCTTTTTTTAAGCAGAGTGCACAAAAAAAAAATCAAAGCTCTGGACTTAAGAATAGGTAGCTATCTAGGGATTATTTCTAGATTAGTGCCTCTACCTAAAAGAAAGAACAGGAAGCAAAGGAAGAGGCAGCCCCTACATAATTATTGATGTGTTTCTTCTTACTTAGTCTCCCAAGAGAATTGATACTACTGCTGCTTATGAGGGAAAAAGAGATACATTAGGAAAACTGACTGACAAGTTAATTGAGGGAAGTTCATTTTCAACACTTGTAGTCACACAAACTCCAAATAGTAAGATGTGAGCTACCTGAACAGTACAAATCAGCTCCCACAAACTACTTTTGAACACAGGTGGATCAAAAGACATTTATTCAAGGTAGTCTCTTCAAAGTTCTCTTTCACTTAAATTTAATTTTAATAATGTTGTCATTAAATAAGTGCCTTTCTACAGTATTCTTGAGTATTTTTGACCAATTTTTCTGTTAATAAAGGACATTCTAATGCAAAAGTGTTAGTACTGAAAACGCCTCGCTTTTACTGGTTGGCCTGGTTTGATCTTCCCTGTGTAAACATACTTTGGCATTCCTGCTAATGGCTTAATTAAATACAGTACATCAACAACACTGGAAGAAACTCTTCTAGCCACTGCGGATGTTCAACACCCCAGAACAACATAGTCTTATGTCTACAATTTTTATAGATTGCTAACATGTTTGTAATGACTAAACTGCACATTCACCAATTACTCGTTCTATGCCTGTGGTTTATCTTAAGAATCAGTCTAAGAAACTATAAATGTTTACTACAAGGCAAACAGCAGTGTCCAAATTGATCAGAGTAGATTAAAACCACTCTCTAATAAGAAAAAAAAATCTGGAAGCTGTACCTGAACTTATTCCAGATTTGTAAATATTCCAAAAGTAATTCAATGAGATGCACAACCAAGAAAAAGCATAAAACATATCTATTGATGAAAATGAGCACTCCCAGTAAACTAGCTTTATGTTTCAGACATTATGCATAGACCATTTAACTCATTATAGCAACTGCATGTGTCCATTCTCAAAAAAAAAAAAAAATCTGCAAACTGATTTCTGTTTGATTTTCTATGCTACAGAGATTCCAATGCATACTGTGACAACTAGATTTTTGTTAACTGGATCCAGGACAAACTGAAGTTTTTTCAAGCCTCAAATCAGAAAAACATGGCACCGAATTTGATTTCAATCACCCAATCTTTAATCTTACGGTTTCTCTTACTGAAAAGTCCCACAGAGGATGCTGTGCTGCTTAATTCCCAGCTCTTTTAGAGCTGGCCAAAGTAAAAACCACCCCGAAAAAACAAAACACAGAAGTAATTTATTAGACCTCCATTTGAGCCTCCTCCTCCCATTCTCAGTGCCTTTGATCATTCATGGTGGCCATTAACAGAAAACAAGTTTGTTAGAGCTTTTTAAGATGAAAAATGAGGATTAAAAAAAGAGTAAAAACAACATTTCCCAAACATTTCTCTTTACCTTGGCACTACAGACTGCTACATTAGCAGGGAGCTGGGAAAACTGCTTCAACTCAAACACATCTCGGACTGCCCACCGGCTCAAGCGATTCTCAGCTTTGCTGGATCCAACCACATTCTGATTTGAATGAATATATGCCACTTCTTGAACACCATCTGATATATCAGGAGAAAGATATAATCAAAGATGTTGGTTATTCCAAAACCCTGAAGATACACAGCTGCAGTGGAGAAGGATATTGCAATTAAAAAAAAGGTTTTACATGAAAGTTTTAAAGATGGTTACAATTTCACTCAGCACCAAGTTTCTTAACTCTATGGAAACAATCATTACTTATTATGACTTTTTCAGGTTTATCCATAGTTTAATACTGCTTCCATTTCAGTGTGTTTTTTTTCAGATGGACAAAGAAGTTTCAAAGCATCTACCATTTAACGGCTGCAATATTGATGTTTAAGTTAAATCTCTAACAGAATCAAATCTATTTACACGGTTTTTCGAATTCCTAGATCACATAATTTCCTTTTTTGCACATATGTAAGCTTTTATTTAATAGTCCTGTGAAGACTTTAAAGGTTTTACAGTTCAAATACTTAGATTTGTGAATTCTTAATAAATCTTCAATCTCAGCATCTTTCAACAGACAGTAAGTGTTTAGCGGACTATTAAAGGCAGCCCATCACCCCAGAAGACAGGAAAGCAAGGTTAATAGTTAAAAAGAGAGATACAGAAAAACATTACTAAATAATTTAGTGGAGCATTCATTAGTATCTTTAACAAAAAAAGTTATAGCAGGAAGAACTTAAAAACCTGGCAACAATGATAAATAAAACATATATTACTACTTTAGTTGAAATAAAATCAAAGAAACTAAATAACTAGTCACCTAAATATCTGTCCATTGATTCCACTTCTTGCTCTTGGTGTTCAAATTCAGTTTTACTTGCAGAAGGTCTACACACAGCATAATTGCTAGATTTTCTTTGTGCAACAGAAGTGTCCTGAATAGTATGAAGTGTTTTAGACTCAAACCGAACTCTGCCTCTTTGTCTGTTACACTTACTGCTTTGCTTTCTGGCATGAATTTTCTCAACTGGTAAGTTATCTTCAGAGGATGAAAATTCATCTATATTCTGAAAATCACTTTCCTTATCTTTTCTTTTGGGCTTCCTCGCTTGTAGCAGAGAGTTGGAGACACTGCCTAGTCCAGTGTTATGCACATGCCCTTTTTTCCATTTCAGAAAGCTGGAAGTTCTTAACTTTCTTGATGCAGAATTATGGGAAATTCCAATATCATCAGACTCATCACTTACATCACTTGCTCCTTTCAAATCCCTTGTGTTGTTCTTGATGTCTTCAAAAGACAGGACTTTGCTGAAATTTGACCCAGTACTATGGAATCCAAACTGCCTACTGTCTCCCTTAAATACAAACCCATCTTTTTCTTTTGCTAACTCTTCACAGTTTTCAGACGTTGGCCTTTGTATTTCAACTTTTTTAGTAAGGACTGGTTTCTGGCATGCTGGAACTTGGGTAGGAAAGATGACGTCATCATCGTCACCAGAACTGCTTTCAGTTTCCATGACTGTATCACTTTGCTTTGAAATGCCTTGATCCTCACTTTCTCTGTCCCCTTCCTCCTCAGAGCCTGATAAAACAAGCCAGGCTGCACTATGCATATCTTTTTTATCAGTTCCATCTGCTGACTGAGTAGCATTCCCATGCTCCAAAACAGTCACATGACTTTGAGATTTCTGAAAATCACTGTGGTTGCTATTTACATTTGTTCTTATACTCTGATCATCAGAACTTGAATGATGAGAGTCGTAATTATTTCCTCCTTCAGTAGTTCCAATTTCTCTCTGCAACAACTTAGAGAATCCACACTGCATTAAGGAAAGCTGTCCTGTTGTCACAGTTCGATTATTTGCATTGCGAGGCTTCCTTCTCTCGTATTTTTTAATGGAAGTTTCCAGAATATCATCATCACTAAAGTAATCACAAAAATCTGCTTCTTCTCTCTTGAATCGTGCCTCAATGCTTTGGGGATCTCTATCTTCTTTAGAGTCTGGTTGTTCATACTAAAAAGAAAAATAATTTAAAGTAAAGGTATTTAAAACATAAATAGTATATGGAACACATCTAATTCCACAGCAGTGTAAAAAACTGAATTTTCACTAGTTAATCATAAAAATATAGAAAACAGTATTACAATACACAAATACAAAGCAAATATGAAACAAAATCGTAAGAGAAGTTATATGAAAGTCTTCATAATAACAAAATTTTTAGCATAACAACAGTGAAACATTAAAAAGCATTATATATTTGAGCCACTATATGCTGCACACTGCTAAAACAACCTATGTCTTTACAATCCATATCTGTATTTTTCTAGTTTATACTGATCTTGTTGGAATTTTTCATCTTCAAAGGCAGTTTGAAAAGTGACTTCATGATTCAAACTTTAATACTGTGTAATGACATTCATTAAAAAAAAAAATCACAGCAGTGGTCAACCTCCTTGTATATGGGTGCTAACAGTTTTAAATAGCTATGAATACATAACATTCTGCTCTAAAATTAGTTGAGGCCTACTGTAATCAAGTAAAAACTACCCCCAGGCAACCTTAAAACATTATGAAGCCACAGAAGTCCAGCATACAGTTCCAAAACTGTGTACTACTGAAAGAAGAATTATGACAATATGCAAACGGATGGCAGAAGGGTAAATACTAAACTTTTGTATATAAAGAGAAGTTTCATAATTAGTGTATTAATCCTGATATCACCTTGCTTATCAAAAATAATTTAAGGTAAGCTAAAAAAGGTACTGTTTGTGCGAGATCATGCCATACAGTGATGCATTAGCAACATGAGGTTATGACGAATGTGATGGCATACTGATTTAAATTAATACTGACACTAACCCATAGAAATATCCAAAAACTGTAAGGGACAGTGGCCACATTTTAATACTATTCAGTGTGATCTAATCTAACAGTATTTTCACGCTTAGAGACCATACTGTAGACCTGTGTCCCTCAAAGTGTTCAGTCAAAACACTCAAGAAAATGCTCCCATTAAACCCAACCCTTTCAAACCCAACCACAGAACCAAGCCTACTTCCACTGAAGCAAGCGTTCAACTGCCTAAACCAATTGTATTCCTGTCAACAATTCTCTAACCAAAACCTTCTAAACAGTAGGTCAGATTCTCAACTGACTTCCTGATCAGAAAGCTGTCCTACCATACCATGTCGTAAGGCTGTCACTCAAGACACTACAGAGCAATGCTTCAGTAAACATGTAATAATAGGTAATTTATGCTTATAATAAATATAATTTATAAATAATGCTCTGTAATAACAGCATGTTAGTAATACCTTCATCAGACTGATGATATCCAAGTATTGTAAAGTTCATAAAATAGCATATTACCAGATGTTGAGAATATTCCATTTCAAATACAGAAATACAGACAGCATGACATTATCTAATGCTTGAAAACATGTAAAACCAGGAGCAAGCTGACAATAAAGGATGGTAAGTGCAATCTAGGGTAAAAGTATTATCAGCCTAACAACATACTGTCCACATTTGTCACTGTAGCATCAGGAACTAGAGGGAACGGCATGTTCTGGTCCATAGTCCACAAAGACACCTCACCTTTTCTGAGCTGCATTGAGGAGTCTCTTCGTTTAGCCATGTAGTTGCTGTCATGACTCCTGCTTCTACTCGCCCTTCCCTCTAAAACAATCAAGAATATGTATGTAATAAAAATTGTATCTGTTCAAGTTAACAAAAGCAAGCCCCTGCCCCCATAAAAAAAACCTTTTTCTTTCTTTCCACAGAGGTGTAAACACCAGAAGTACATTCAGCAAAGTCCAGACTTTGCAAGTAAGACTTACATTTTGGCAATACACTTACTGCTCTTTGATCTAACACATAACCTGCAGGAAAAGTAACACAACGCATAAATTGGGACGATCTTTATGCATACACTGTTGCAATAATTTTAAACTTTTTTCCAAAGCAGAATACCTGCTACAATGTTCACATTACATGCTGTTTTAATTTAGAGATGTTTTGAGCTTAATATCCCCAAAATATGCGCTCTTACACCACACTACTCTTTTGGCTAAGCTACCTTTATACTGCTATATCACACTTCCCAGTCTCTCCCTGGCACAGGCAAAAAAACAAAATAAAGGGAAAGATGGAAAGAAACTTAGAATAAAGCTGCAATAAATTTCAAGATGCAAGTTATCTGCAGCAAACATGCTGGACAGAAAAAGCTATAATGTTGCATATACTTAAAATCAGTTTGCACTATACCCTATGGAATTGGGTCAACAGTCTGTTTAAAGTAACTAAGAAATTAAAGTATGAAGCCTCAGTTATTTACTTCCACTCTGTAATATTTTAAAATACAGCATTATAAAACATATTTTCTTAAGCAGTTCCTGACATCTCAAAAGGTGCCATAAAAAGGTTACTGTGATCATTAAAAATATTTTCATGATCAGAATTCTGGCTTAATGAATAAAAGGCTTGGTGAATAAAAGATACCTGTGCACAAAGTTGACAGTATGTGAAAGTATCACACAAGTTACAGCATTTTTATTAGGTAAAGAAATATATTACCAAACTGTTCACAATTTTAATCCTAGTTTTTTCCAAATTCTTTTGTATGATTTAAGGAAATTTATCTGGTCTACATCAGAGTGAGAAGTTAGAATGCTCACTTTATTTCAAGCATTTCATAGATCAGTACTCTTTAAGTTTCACTATTCTGTTTTATAAAGCGTTTCCATTCAAAATAATGACAAAGTATCTCATGAGGAAAGGGAAAATGTAATACTAATATCCAAAAGTTAAAGGGTACAACACCACACCTCCAGGATGTCTTTGGTAAGACACGACCCATGAGTCCTAAGTTTGAAAAGGTTATGGATCCCAAAAAGCTCTCCTTGATGTTCCTTTGATCCTTGTACTGCCTCGAAATACCGCTTGGCATTTTCACTTCCAACCACTGCACAGTGAAGTTGCTAAAACAGAACAACACAAGAGATTTCAGAAGTGTTTGGTCCAAAAACATGTCAGAATTTCCTGGCAACTACATTATATATACAGCTTTAGTTGGAACAGGCAGAAATTCCTACGGGAGGATATTTTGTTTTGATTTCCTTGGCAGATGTTGGTATAATAGATTGTGGCATAATATGAACCTGCTTGAGTTTACTGAATTAAAAAGATAAAAATATTTCAAGTCTCTTACTTCATTGTTGTCTAATATCAGACGCCTACCATACACACTACTGACACTCCTCTATATCTTGACTGCTCCTCTTTCGCCAACACTAAATTCGTACTATTTTTTCATAGTCCTTACTATGGTAGTGCTTATTTGGTAAGGACTAAATAAAGCCACAAGATTCTTCCTACTGATCTCCAAATATTTTAATTATCATGTACTCTTGCTAAGCTGACTAACAGAAGTGACTTAATAATCTTCCAGGTGAAAAAGAAAGACAAGTAGTTTGTCAGGCAGAATTAAAACATTTTTGAAGTGAGGCAGGTTTTGCTGCATTCCAATGACTACAAATTTTCAATACTTATATAATTGGATACCAGACCTGTAATATTTTCTGTAACTGTCTCTAAGCATTTGGGAGTTCTTCAGTTCTACTCACTTCTAGTTCTAGCACTGAACAGGCATTTTCCTTGACAGCATACCTCAAATTATGTAGGCCAGTAACCATACAGTCAAATTCTAGTTTAAGTTTAGCTATGCACAGTTTCTTGAATTATGCATGGTATTTACAAAAGCATACTTTAGGATAGATATGTAATTTATTTGCGTTTCTGTTATGTTAGATGTCAATTTTATTTACATCAGATCCTTCAATGACATATGAACACGTCAGACAAGTTAACATCATGAATTTAAAAAATTCAGCAATTTTAAAATCAAATAGATCCATCAGTAAGAATACACTACAAACTTGATTAAGCATTTTCACATAAATTCATATCATGAAAAGGATGAATGACAACATTTAGCTCTGAGAGCACATTTGTATAGTTCACCAAAAGACACATGCCCATATAGATCCATGGTTTCTGAATTTTCAACAGCAGAAAAATGTCTTTTCTTCACAACTTATTGAAGATTTCCTAACTGTACTGAAGTGTCAATAGCAGGGAATGCAATCCAAGTGTAGACTAACCAAAATAACCCCAGATTTATTATTTCTCTGATTACTGATTCTTATTCATCTTGAAAAACAGAATTCAACTTGGAAGAAAAAAAAAAAAGAGCCTTTCAACAACTTCTATATGTGCCTTTTAGAAATCCAAACGGACAATATCCAGGTCTTCTTTATCTCATGATTACCAACTCCAAAGACCTCTGTGAAACACGATTCCCCTCCTTCAGGATTTTAGTGAATATAGTTGGTCGTAATCTGCTGCCACTCATTTTGTTAGCCTTTCTGAGACCTCTCCTACTGTTACTTGCTATTGAAATGAATCCTCAAAAGTACTTCACACAAGAGAAACTTTAAAACAGATGCTCTCTAACTGTTTCCATGAATGCAGATATAAATAACAAATCAAGTAGGATTTTTGCAATGGATGCTCCTTTTAAATCTCACAAAAGTAATGCCCATAGAGCAGTTAAAACTCCTGCTCCTGATGCATTCCTAAATTATTAGTTTTTATGGTTTTAGACCACTGTCCCTCAATAATAGTTTTTGGACTTACTGGTTTTACATTTAAATTGCCTCATTAGTATATGATTACTACAATGTCTTCTTCATTCTGAGTCTCTGAAGACTGCCCCATTACCTGTGAGCACTTCGGCCCACCATCTACTTTCAATTTCTTCTTAATAAGTTTCCTCTTTTTTATTTAGATAACAAAATTAATCTTTCAAAGTTAAATAGAACTCTAATGGCTTCTTAGCTTCTACAAAACAATTTAAGTGAGATAAAGTCACACTTTTGAAAGTATCATTTTAATTAGGCCATCCACATCACAGAGAGCAGCTGCGGGTTTCCATCTGCTCTGCGAAATCAGATGATCTTAGAAGCTTCTTTTTATATGTCACTTACTTAAATCTTAGGAGGATAATGACAATCCATACACTACTGTATTTCCCACTCACTGACCCTCCAACCCCCTCCTTGAAAACCACCCAGCTACAAAAGTGGTGCTTGTCACTGAAGACTCATTACCAAATTTTTCCAGTTTATGGCCAAATATTCAAATAATTAGGCTAATTAATCAAACTTCATAAAGCTTTCTTTAATATATAGCATAATTTGCCCACTGAGGTGACCTACTTTGTCTTTTCTATGCAATGCATTCTTCAGAACAACTGTGTCTCTCTTTCTTTCTTTCTTTCTTTCTCTTTCTTTCTTTCTTTCTCCCATATATCACAGAATCATAGAATGGCTTAGGTTGGAAGGGACCCTAGACATCATCTAGTCCAACCCCTGACATGGGCAGGGACACCTCTCAACAAGACTAGGTTGCTCAGGGCCTCATCCAACCTGGCCTTGAACACCTCCAGGGAGGGGGCATCCACAACCTCTCCAGGCAACCTATTGCAGAGTCTCATCACCCTCATACTGAAGAACTTCCTAAGATCTAGTCTAAACCTACTCTCCTTCAATTTAAAACCGTTTCCCTTTGTTCTGTCACTGGATGCTCTTGTGAAGAGTCCCTCTCCAGTATTCCTGTAGGCTTCCTTCAGGTGTTGGAAGGCAGTTATAAGGTCACCCCAGTGTCTTCTCTTCTCCAGGCTGAATAACCCCAGTGCCTGCAACCTATTCTCATAGCAGAGATGTTCCAGCCCCTGGATCATCTTCATGGCCATTCTCTCGATTCGTCAGTATTTTAACTTAAAATTAACCATCTTATTTCTTAACTTGCAATTTTATTTTTTTTTTTAGAAAAAGATGTTCATATTTCATCTAGTTTATTATTCTGCAGCCTGTTCTTTGTTGTTCAAATTTGCTGATTTTTCAATTCTGATCTCATGAGGAAACAGTTGCCAGATTACATGTTCTTCAAATCACACACTGATTTACCCTATCTTAGGTGTTTAAACTTATCAATGCAAGTGAAAAAATTAGAAAGACAGCAAGTGTTTCAGGTTGAGTATTCTGGCAAGCAATATCACTTATGATCTTCATAAAAGCAGCAACTACAAGCTGTTTACCCTCCTTTTACAAGCAGGTTTTCACAGCCAGGAAAGTAGCAATGCCTTCTTGCTTTCTATAGCACCAGCAAGATTTTTGCTGTACTTTCTTCAACCTCTTGACTGCTTTAGATACTAACTACAACTCTCACAGACACATTTTACAAGTCTTTAAATGAAACAGTTCTCTGTATAACCTGATTAATGTATATTGCATAATTAAACTGTCAAAACTTACAGAAAAATTTGAATACTAACAAAATTCTGTTTTGTTCTTTGATAATTGCTAAATTATGTATCTCTGCTTAATAAGTTAAAGTAGCAGCATATATCATAAAAACAAGGTAAACTACAATTTTGTTACAGGCTAGCTTAGTGTTCAGTCATTGAAACCACTGAAAAGAGCCTGCAATTTAAATGGTTTGTGAACTTTACCTGTTTATAAACTTGTCGCAAGTACATCATCTCCTCCACAGTTCCCAAGGATATCAATCTAAATACTTTAACAGGTCTGTACTGGCCAATCCTGTAAGCTCTGCAAGCAAAATGACATATTAAAAAAAAAATATATATATCAGAAAAAAAACAGGAGAGTTCTTTGGGGCTTTAAATAAAGAAATGCATTCCAATCAAACTGGAGTACTCTAAAACATTTGTGAATTGGTTCGTCTTCTTTTTTTTTTTTTTTTTTTTTTCCCTTTCCAAACTTTCCTCAGTATTTAATTCCCTTTTTCTTTACCCTTAGTTTTCCATGTTTCTTCTGAGACTGTCCAGTTGAAAAAGTTTTATCCTCAATTTGTATCACAAGGCCTGTCTCGTGTTCCATTGAAAACACACTTTCTACGATGTTTTCTCAGGCTTTTTTTATTCCTGTCTTCATCTGCTCCTGCACAAGATATTCTGCTATTTGCATTATATAGCAGTTAGATCATGCATTACTTGAGGCAGTCTGTTCTTTCTTAAAGCATTTTGCAAGTTACAGTATCATAAAAACAGCTAATGAACAGGGAGTGTTTTATCTAAATGGTAAATTCTGAGACTTTAACAGATTATATTCCACAAATTCAAGAGGCTGAACCAATTTATAGAAATGTGGTCTTACAAAGATTCTTTAAAGACAGTCTCTCTCAACAATAAACATTTCAGACATACATTTTCTCTAGAAGAGGTGCACATCTGACTTTGAAGTCACAAAGATCCTTTAAATGGAGTTACATAATTGCATGGGACAACAGAGGCAAGTTATCTGTGCTTGTGAAAATATAGAAATCTACCATATTTAAGGCTTCCAATATTTTCTACTTCAGCTGTTCAAAAGCCTGTCCCCTGAACTCCTAGGAAAACAGCCTGTAGTCAAAAAGCCTTGAAAGAAAAACCCAGATTCCAGGAAATACTCCAATGACATACTATCAGACGATGGAACTGAGCGCTGAAAGGACACTGATCTCCACAAGAGTGAAGCAGAAAATAACATGTTTTCCTTAAAGGATTCTGGAATTCAAGACATCACTTAAACTAGAGTTAATTACTATGTACTCTGCCCTGACAAACACAGGAAAAATGTCATCTAGCTACACACGTGGGTTCTAGAGATCATGAAAAGCTGCAGTAACCATGGGTTTTTTTTTTTTCTTAAAGAGCCCACCATAACAGTGCTACAAAAGTAAAACAGAAAATAAGCAAAATTCAGTATTAAAAATAAGAACACCCAAGCTCAAAAATAATTTAGCTAGACATTTCTTACTGTCTTGTGGACAAGTCAGGCTATGTAAAAAAATTCTTCCAAGGAAAACTTTAGTTGAACTATCGGATTACAGTAGAGTACAACATGGATCAAGTTCTGTGTTTTGAGAGTGTACCTGTCAATAGCTTGAAGATCATTTGCTGGGTTCCATGTAGGATCAAACAGTATAACAACGTTGGCTCCAACAAAATTAAGACCCAGTCCACCAGCCCTAAGAACATAAGCATGAAGAAATACAACTATTTGACAGTAAGAAAAAACAGAGCAGGTTTTTTTATTTTCAGTGTATTAGGTCGATATTGGCATACACTTCCTCAACATAAAAATAAAGCACAATAGAGATACTGAAAATAGTGGGGTACAGCTTTCTGTTACTGTTATGTTAATAACCACATAGTACCCAAATAACCACTGCTTTAAAATGCAGTCTTCTAACCTAAGCAGCAATTTTACCAACTGTATGACAAGCTCAGTCATAACCAACTGTTATCACCTTATGCTATTAAAAGCCCTGATTGGTACTTCATACCCACCAATCATTACACATACTGAATTTCATAAACACTTTCATGCCAGTTAATATTATAGAAGCAGGAAAACTATATCTGAAGTAAAGAATCTGCATTAAATTTTGCTTCCTCTAATCCCAGCACATAGTTTTGACAATAATTCTATGCAGTTTCCACTAAAATGGTCACAGTCTATGGTAAGTCCTATCTGCAAGAACTAACAACTGTCCTAAGTATATTTTTACAGAACATAAGTCAACTATTAAAAATGCAGCGGGCCACACAGCTGCATATAAGCAACATTCATATTGGCCATTACAAGAAAAATGTCACTGTAAGAAAATTGTCTGCTGTAGGGGTTAGGAGTCATAAAGGTACCAGTTTCATCATCTTAAAATACACAACAGCTGTGTGCTTTCAGGTAAAGCCTGGAAGCCAGTAATAAGCTTGAGCATAAGCCTCACTGGAGATAGTTAACTAATGCCCTGCTGAACCCAGCAGAACTGCTCAGTTACTTAGAGTTTGGCACATGCATAGCTAGCTGATTTGATAAGAATAAAAGCGAGGAAAATACCACTTCTCATCCTGCTGCAAAACAAGCAAGTACTGAAAATTCCTTTCAATTGACTCAGCCAACATTCTGACAAGAGACAAGTTCCTATGCAAGCACATGATAAATACTAGTATTAATTTAACTATTAAAACATTTCTTCACATTGACATAGGCAGCACTAATTTCAAGTGTGTTTTTTTCCAAATGAGGTGCTGCAAAATTGAAAAAAGACAATCCCATGTAATTTACCAAGTACCTGGTTTTAACAGATTACTTTATATTCTGCTTGTTCAAAGCAGTGGTAAAGGTGAAGATTCTAGGTACAGGAATGGAGACAAATCAAAAGCTTAAGAGAGCCCCACCACTTTTTGGTCTTCATGGAATACTTCTCAATGTAAATACAGTTGTGGCCTCTTCCTTCCAGGTATGGTGTTGGATTAGTTAGATCTGGAAAGGGAGAGGATGTGCGAACCTCCCAATATTAACAGAGGTTTCTGGAGGATGAGCAATCCTGAAGTTTGAAATGCTGACTAAAATATATTTTAGTAAGAGGAGGTGGTGGGGTGGCCCTGTATGTTAGGGACTGTTACAAATGTTTAGAACTTAATTATAGTGATGATACAGTTGAGTGTCTATGGCTCAGAATCAGGGGGAAAGCCAACGAGGCTGATATTATGGTGGGAGTCTGTTACAGGCCAACCAATCAGGACAAAGAGGCAAATGAAGCATTCTATAAGCAGCTGGGAGAAGTCTCATGATCACGTGCCCTTGTTCTTCTTGGGGACTTCAACTTCCCAGATGTCTGCTGGAAATACAACACAGCACAGAATCATAGAATGTTAGGGGTTGGAAGGGACCTCTGGAGATCATCAAGTCCAACCCCCCTGCCAAGCAGGACCATAGAATCTAAGCAGGTTGCACAGGAACGCATCCAGACGGGTCTTGAAAGCCTCCAGAGAAGGAGACTCCACCACCTCTCTGGGGAGCCTGTTCCAGTGCTCTGGAACCCTCACAGTAAAGAAGTTCCCCCTCATGTTGAGGTGCAACTTCCTGTGCTCTAGCTTGTATCCATTGCCCCTTGTCCTATCACAGGGCACAAGTGAAAAGAGGTTGCCTCTTTCTTCTTGACACCCAGCCCTCATCTATTTATACACATTAACTAGATCCCCTCTCAGTCTTCTCTTCTCTGCTATGAGGAGCGGCTGAGGGACCTAGGGTTGTTTAGCCTGGAGAAAAGGAGGCTCAGGGAAGACCTTATCACTCTCTACAACTACCTGAAAGGAGGCTGTAAAGAGGTGGGGGTCAGGTTATTTAACCAAGTAACAAGTGATAGGACAAGAGGAAATGGCCATGAGTTGTGCCAAGGGAAGTTTAGATTGGATATTAGGAAGAATTTCTTTACTGAAAGGGTTACCAGGCATTGGGACAGGTTGGAGTCCTCACCCCTGGAGGTATTTAAGAGTTGTGTAGACATAGTGCTTAAGTATATAGTTTAGTCGAGGACTTGTCAGTGTTAGGTTAAATGATTGAAGGTCTCTGCCAATTGTATTTTGGAATTTTGGTGTATTTTAGTGAGGACAGACTTCAGCCACTCATCTTACCAAACCAAGCCTGCTGTGAGACTGAAACATGAGTCAACATGTTTATCCAAATGCCTTCTCAAAAAACTGCAATATTTGGAACTGAAATATGAATTAAACCTCAGTGCAAAGCCTTAGTCAGCCTGTTTTACTTGCACTATTAAAATTAACTAAACAGGATACTTAGCTTTTTGAAGCTTTTACCTGTCAATATCTTTAGGTATGCCAAAAAAACCTCATACCACCAAAATAGAAGAGTGGCTCCTATACCCTTCATGGACAGAATGAATGCAGTTGTTAGTCTGTGCATTGTAAAGAATATCTTCCATTGTTTTAACTAGCTGTTTGCCATTACTATAGATGGTCCATGAAAATTACTACAATACTTCTCAAATGAAGAGCCCTGTATGAAAGCTCTCATAACAGTTCAGTTACAGTTTCGAAAAGATCATCTTATATAAAACTGTGTACTGTGTTAAATAAATGGCATGCTTTTAGAGCCTATCACTAACAACTTAATACCTCAACATTCCTAATGCACTTTTTTTGTAATTTCTGAAAGTTTCTGTGAAAGCTTTGACTACGTACTTCTATTTACTGAGTTTAAGTTTTTTATAGTTTATTGAGATCAGTGTCTCACTTGTATCAGTGAGATCTCATGTCTAAGAGTTCTTTGAATGTGATTACACGCACATTAGAAATCACTTGCAACATAGTTTTGAAGATTCAAGTTAAATGAAGCCCTGTAAAAGTAAAAAGTAATGGACAACAGAGCAGTAATGGACAGTAATTAAGAACGCTGCAGGTAGAATGGCAGTGCCTACCATAACCTTTCACAATAAAAAAACTGTCTACAAATTTCTGTAACCATCATCTCTTCATCATCTAAGCACTTCTCTTTAGATAATAAAGAAAGCTGACAAGGACAAATAGACTTTCATTTTTAATTATTCTGAAGGAATTTAGAGAAAGACTAGTGTGGAAAACCCAGAAACAGTGATTTAGCCTTAAAGGCAGGAATACTCGCTGCTCTTATTTCTTCTAGAACGCTACAATGGAATAGGACTGTGTAGACTTTAATATTGTACATGCGCAGTTCTTCTTCAGGCTAAGCAGCATCAATGCAATTGCAAGCTCTGACATTCTCCTATTACATTATAGCAACTCCAGCAATTATTTTAATGTTTATAATCATGTCCAAAAATTCCATTCTCTTCTTCCAACTGATCATACATTTTCCCAGCAACATCAGCATAGAACTGAAATATTCTGAAGCAGATTTTACTTCAGAAGCCTTAGAAGTTTCAGCAGATCTATTCTTCCACAGAGCTCAAGGTTGAAATTCTGATCTATACCTAATGGTTTGATGGAATTTACAAACTCTAAAGAAAAATCATATAGATTTCACAGGTTTTGAGAGCACATTTCTCCATATAGCTATACTAGTCATAGCTATCAATAAAAGCATTATTAATATTAACTGCAATACTAGAGGTCAAACTATACAGGTAGGCAGGCAGATTTTTTTTTTTCTTGTTTAAGGCCTCATTTCTCAAAAACTTACCAACCAATTAAATACAGGATTTCCAAAAGTCTATGAGTAATACATAGGCAATTCCAGGCAGAAAATTATTTTGCTGGTATAAAAAAAAACAAAGGGACTATAAAACTAGAACATTGTAAATTTAACAGTGAAGTCATCACCACCGTCTGCATTGTAACTTGCTAATTTATAGATGGGAGCTTCCTGTTTAAAGCTGTATATTAACTGTGCCAGTGGAATATAACAGCAGACTCAAGTTTGCTACGCAAGGAATTCCTCATTTGCAGAATGCATTTCTGCAGCCAAAAGACTGTACAAGTATTTTCAGCAAAAATCAACATTTAGTATTCCGAGTAATGGGACTTTCAGAACACACTGAAGTTGACTACACAAAGCAGTTGGCCAAAAACTTTTCAAGAAAGTACAGACCCAAGAAGAGCATGACCCAATTCTGTCAACTTAATATGTGTTGAGAAATAAAGAATGTACTGTAAAATATTAACGTTAGAATCTGAGTAAGAGGAAAGATCTCTTGTAGAGTGGAACGAGGATAGATCACTTTCTGATTTCCAAAGGATGACAAAATTAAAGCTGCTTCCGTTACTGTATATCAAGCGTGCAAGAAGATCACTTCTTGTTATCTGTGATAAACTACACAAAGAATCGAATTTTCTGTTTTGCTTAATAAACGTGGTTACATTGACTACAATTCCATCATTGTTCACTCCTTCCTTGTACTCAGTAAGATAAGAAACACTAAAACCAGCAGAATCAAGACTAGTCTCAAGCACCACCAGTGGGTATGGCAAGCTCACCAGCCTGTATTCACAAGCTCTCGTAAGAGGAGAAAGTCTATCCCTGTTTACCTAACCATCACTTATTATTATGTAAATTAATGGAAGAGAACTCATGAAGTTATGATTACACAACTAAGCTAGACTGACAGAAGCACAAACTAGAGAGTCTTTCCTAATGCTATGGGCACAGTAATTCTCTGCTGTCTTCGGAGACAAGAAATAGGGACTCATGAAGGTCCTAGGGAAGGTGGTGGCCAGATTCCACAGCTGACAGAGATTACAAACAAATGTGTGGGACCAACACCACCACAAATTTCCCCACAACTCTGCTCGCATGCACAGAGAGTATCTGAGGGCAGTTGATATGCACTTGCAATAGTCTAAGATTACATCTGACTTCCAATTAAACAGAGTTAGTGTGGATCCTATCTAGCCCCAACATGCACACTTACAGTAAAAAAGGACTAAAAGTGACTGTATTGGCAAGAACAGGGCATTTGCATGTTTTGCACTTCACTGAGTGTTCCTCTGGGCAAGATGAAAGTTTCTCTTTTTTCCCTTTCTGCCCTTGCCTTGTAACAAACTTCATCCAAGATGAAACATGAAAGTAACAAGAGTTGTAACAAAACAAAAAAAATTGTCATCATAATTTCATTAATTTTAGTTGAACTTATTATTCTAGTTCAAAAGAATCATTATCCATCATGAATTGATAAGCAGATCTGATAGGCAAATACATTTTAAAAAGACATTTAAAAAGGCATTTTATATGCCAATTAACATGGTTAATAAATTATAGTAACAGCAAGAGATAATTTTTCAGTTCAATATCACATTTCACATTCACACTCACTTGCTAGCTCTATTAGTACAGTACAAGAAATTGGGTCTGCCTACAACAAAATGAAAGCTTTTTGTGGACACAATAACGTTTTAATGATGTTTTAAAACTGTTTCCTCACTCCTACAGGAACTGGAAATCTAAAACTGGGACTCAGAAGACTCGCTTGTTTCAGATCTTAGAAAACCTCATAAAGCAGAGGAGAGGGGAAGAAAGTCTTTGGATAGTTTAAGAAGCTTCAGACCACTGCTGTGACTCCATGTTTACTAACAGACAAGAGAAAAATTCACTTTCTCAAGAATGTAATCCCTCGCAAGGTCAACAAGCAACATGCAGAGTAACCTATTTACTGAACACTAGAAAGGCAGAACGAAACAGACAAGTTAAATTTTCTTACATTGTGGATACAAGACAGATGTTAATTTCTTGAGTGCTGTTGAATTCTCTTACAGTTCTGAGCCTATCTTCTGATTTTGTATTTCCATCAAGTCTTCGGTAATCTAGCCCAGATGCCATACAGTATTGTTCCAGCACATCTAGCAACTGGGTGGGGAAAAAATACATAAATAAAAAATTAAGTGCTTACTATTAAGACCATGTTTCTCAAATTTATTTTCAATAGACCAACCACTGAAAAGGAGATTAAATCACCATTTTGAAATCAATATCCTTGACTCTTTTTAGCCGTGATTCTACAACACTCAGGGTGATTAATCTTGGTCTCCTGTGGTCTCACTAAATCCTCCAGCCATGGCTGTCTGTCCCACCTCTAAGTGATGCTGAATCAGTTCAACTCAATAAGCTGGCAGGCAACTTGAACAGTTTCCTTCCATTTTAGCAAGTTACAATGACTTGAAATACAGTAAACGGGCACCAGACCCAGCACAGAGACACCCACTGGTATGCACAGTCAGAGTTCAGAGGGATGGAATGAAAGAGACTGCAGTAACCACCACTCTGGTCATGAACACCATGAAGCACAGGCTAAGATACATGAGTATTTTACTACTGCATCTAAATATTCATTTGCAATCTTTCTTAAAGCCAGAAGATTATTAAATATTTAAGACCCTCAGCTGCCATCCACACTTCTTTCTTAATACTTTTTAGTGTTATAATTACAAATATTTAAGTAAAGAACATCATATTACAGATTGCACCATTTCAGGAAACATTACTACCTAGCAAGAAAATCAAGGACCATGGACCTTAAAAGTGAAAGGCACACACACGTCTTGGTCCAATTAAGTTCAAGTAAGTCTCAGGGTTGAAGTTGCACCACTGCTGATGGTCAAAATCCAGTAGAAGAGAGGAAATTTAACTACTTTCAGTGCTAACACAAAGGTTGTATGATACTTCAGTCACACTTTGCTGTGACACTGCTCTAACTCAAGACCTATCAGCTGAACTCAGCATAGGCTACCTAGACCTAAAGTAATACAAGAATTTTAAAATGCTCTAAGGAAGGCAGAGCTTTGTTACACTTGTTTTGCCATCTCCAATTTTACCTTGAGATAAGGTAAGGTTTCAATATGCTTCTGGAGTATGGTACACTGTCCTCATCATTACTTCCCATGGCAAAGAGAGAAAGGAAGTGTGGTTGACAGCTGCCACCTCAGTGCTTTAAGCTTCAGAACTTACTGCTGCAGTTAACTGATAAAAATCACACAGAACTCACCTTTGTGGAAAAGGAGAACAGAAGAACTTTATCCTTGTTTTTTCGGAAGTGATTTAAAAGCTGCTGAAGGACCTGTAAATGAACCACAGCACACAAACGAAGAGATTTTATCTACAGGTCATTTCACACACACTTGTTTTCAACCTTTAAACAGACTACACTGTAATTAATTGCTTGCATGGCCAAACTGAGGCATAACTAAAAACATTACTAACATAGTAAATGTGCTAAAGGTAATGGAGATGCTGGACCTATGCATTTTTCAGTGATCTGCATGAAAATCCAGCTGCATAAAAGCAATCACACCACTAACAGGTAAATTCAGAAACTATCTGTCAGTGCAGTCTGCAACAAAATGTTACTTATTTGATGCACCAGCTCAGCTTGTGAACTTTTGCATTTAACAAATGCACACAGCTCTCCTAAAAACACAAAGGTCTGTTTAAGTTTTCTGTACTATTTCTGAGTTCAGAACTTCTTGGAGCTTGTCTTCTTAAAATAATCAGTGAGATGTATGCCCCTCCCCGCTCCCACTCTGGTCTGTTGCTCTGTTTACAGTAGGATCCAACTTCCCAGACTGCAAAGAGCTTGAAATGCCAATAATGCGCCCACACACAATGTTCTTCTGGTGGGGAAGCAAGTAATCCAGAGGCCTGTGTATAACAGTGATACTGTTATTTTCAAAAGAAGCATGTCCACATCTGGCAATGGCAGCTCCAGAGTACCGTGCAGAAGCAATACACAAAGGGAAAAGAGGAATTTTCTGTACCATGTCTGTAGCTTTCTCCCATTGAGCAATAAATATTTAAAAAAATTGTATTTATTCAGTGGTAAGTATATAAACTGTTAATCAACACTGATTTCACTAAAAGCCCAAGAAATCTTTGACAAGCAAATACTGATGAATGGTTATATTAATTTTACAGTTCTGGGTAATATCTAGAATATAAAAGAGTAATTATACATCACTTGCAAGCCCTTTTGTATGTGTTAGCCAGCCAGTTACAAGCTAAAACAAGGTACAAACATGAGAACTTTCGCCTGGTTTCATTGTACAAGAACACATAAGCCAGGATTTCTTTTACTTGGAAAAAATACACACCGAGAAATTTAACAAGAGCTAAATTACTTACATTTGCATTTCATTTAGTCACATTAGCAAGAATAAAAACAGTGACATGCATTTAAAGTAGAAGGCGTTTGGCTACTGTATTAGTTTTTATTATTACAGGACAGGCCAAATAATGAATTTCCTATAGAAGAACACACAAACAAATCCACCCAGTTTAAATAAAATGGTTCAGTGTCACACCCACTGGGATTTTTAGGTATTCTGGAATGAAGGACAGCTCTGATAAACAGGGAAATGTAATGAATGGTTTTGCTCTATAGAGAAATAAATTTTATGTCTGTACACCAAAATATGATCCTGAAAGCTGTTAGTCTGAAAAAGAAATACTTGATCGTACTCAAGCAAAGGTAACACACTCCTCGTAATCTCCCCATTACAACACATAATGAGTCGCCTGATGTATGAAATTTTACCTTTCAAATTTAGAAATACTTTGTTTGTATACAGATGTCCAAGTTAAGCCTACAGTGTTTTTAAGCTTTCAGAACAATACCTGCCTGGGCTAGCGTTATGCTTAATGGCAGAAGTTATTATTGGCAAGGTGCTCAAATAGACTAAAAAGCCACCACAACACCAGACATGTATGAACCAATTTCGGGCATCATAATTATTCTGAAGTCAAAATTAACAGACTCAAAACCCACCTTATTTTTCAGTGATAGCTACTGCGCCCACTACATAAAACTCCTCCTTCCAGGCACAGAGATACCACCACACAGTTCAGAACATTCTGTTTGTACTAAGATACATTACATGAACTGACATAAAATTCACATACCCCTTGAAGGAGAAAGCATACCAGTTTCTCTTAAAGTAAGCAATTATTTCAATAATTCTTAGATAAATTCTATCCAGTTTGCAATGCAATTGAAATAAACACTATATATTTCTAAAACAGTGTCACATATACAATACCAGTGGTCATCAACAGTGGAAGAATATTGAAGAAGCCTACTTGGCTGTCATAAAGGCAGCACTATGAAATATGGAAGAGAAGCATTTTCAAAAGTAAAAAACAAACTAAACAAATAGAATTCCTCATAACAATAAAAGATTATAACTTCTTACATTGGTGGAAAGAACACCGATTGCCATTGCAGTGTAGTGTCTGATCTGACTTTTTGTAAAGGCCAGAGAAATAAGATGTTCTTTGAAAGAATTACAGCCTTTAAAAAAAAATTCCTTTCTTATTTTTCTACAGATTTCTATTGCACTTCTCATGTCTCATCTACCAAACATACTGAAGAAATATTTTTCCAATATAAACAATACTTCAGAAAAACAAGATTGCATTTTAAAATCCAGTTTCTCGCAACATACATTGCACTTCAAAAAAAAAAAAAAAAAAAAAAAAAACTCTTCTAAAAAAAATTTCCCACAATTGTTGCTTATTTAAGGTTTGGGGTTTGTTTTTTTGGGAGGTTCTGGCTTCCTTTGTCTTGTTTCGTGAGTTTGGTTTTTTTGGCTTGTTGTTTATTATTTGTTTTTTTATGATTTCCTACAACCTATATTTAAAAATACCTTGAAATACAGGAATATTAATCAGTATAGACTGATAACAAGCTAAAAAATAAATAGCAAAATATATTAGGAAAGTATCTAGTGAGAAAGAATGAAGATAAGCCTTAGATGATTCACTAACAATAAAAAAAAAACAAACCCTCAGAAGTAATAGGAGTAGCTTGCTATTTTCAGTCACATATTTCTCATCTCATTCTACTTATGTTTGGGCAATTTATCCAGAAAGGTAAATTGGCCTGGCACTTATCTACTGGTAGCTCAGAAATTCATTTTTCTAAATGCGTGGATCTCCTTAACGTCAAAGGTAAACATTTAACCTCCCGACATCTCATCAGTATCAAGCTGTCAGCACAAGCACAGTATACTTCAGAAGATCACAGCCTCTGCTCTCCTGCCACCTCAGTTTGCTACCAGCAAAGGTTAAGCCCCATGCACAGAGCCACGGACAGCTGCACAACTTGAGAAGGTGCTGAAGTCTGTGCGGTTCCAGAAGCAAGTCAGACTTACGGCCACAGTTTGGAACAGGTTCCACCCCCACCTATAAGCTGCAGGCTTTATAAAGGCACATAATACTGAAAACTGTCTTAACTAAGGTGTTTTTGCTTGCCTGTGTTGTTCACTACTGCGTCAAAAAACACATAACGAAAATTATGTAAGGGAGTGCTAAAGGATGTATTCAACAGCCCCTAGAGACAAAATTGTAGAGAAAGGTAAATTAGTTTTAACCAACACGAGTTTCATAAGCAGCACTGAATATGATGACTTAGTTTTTACAGGTATGTATCAAACATCTGCTGGTAGCTAATTTAACAATAAAGCTGGCTTTCATGACATGCTTAAGAGTATATAAAAAAAGCTAACAGGCAGGCCTCTCACATGCATGTAACAGCAGAAAGATGCTGCTTGCATAATAATAAATCAATAAATTGATAACAAACATTATTGGTACAAAAACATCACCCTGCATTGCCTGCCTACCGGTCCCAACCAGCAACTGTGAATATCCAGGTTTATAGAAAGCAAAAATTTAGTACACTCCTTCTGCATATCTTCTCACCCTCCAGTACTCTCAGCTCTGGAATGCTCCTAAACCTAGTATGGTTTTCTTAATTACTATTACTAATACTTATTTTCCTTCTAAAAGGAAAGGTTACCTTCATTTTTCCACTGTACTTTGGATCTGAAATTGTTTCAAAGGCTGCATCTCTGCTTAACTGCACAAAATCCGGGAAACTTGAAAATACCTGACTGCATACTCGTTTGATAGATGCTTCCTGGAAGAAAAGCAGAAAGTTTAAAGGGTGTTAAAAATCAGAGCCACACTAGGATATGAGTAAATCATATACAGACTTAAATGGCTTGAAACAAGTGATCTTCTGACAGAAAGCAGAAAGCAGAAAGAGTTATGTGTTTTTATTAGAGTTCACTACACAATTGCTGGATAACACCTCCTGCATCTTTTGGTTTGCTTCATTTGAAAAAGAACAAGGAGCTTAATCTGAAACTATGGATTTTACCTACCAGAGAAGAGATGCCCAAAACGTCTTCTCCAGGGCTAATACCGCAAAGGGACTGGCCCAAATTGTCAAATCTCAAGCACTCTATTGGCTTGAGGTTTGTACTACCCAACAGCTGGGTACCAGCATTTCTCTTGATCCTCTGGCAAGGTAAGTCAATATGGCAATTACATATCACACTGATACAACAAAAAACAGTAATCGAAATGCATTTAAACTGTTTAGAAGCCACATAAAGCTCCGTTGCTAGAATCTGGGTAGCTCTGAACTTGAAACATGTCCACACACTTGAAGTCCTTTTTTCCAGAGGTGCAGAAAAGATGTCACCTCTCACCTAATACATGTAATGGACTTTTAGTACTGAAGTGAAGAAATACTACAAAATATCACTTTCTTCATTAGATTTTGGAGTGGTTAATAGTTATGTATGCTGTAAGAGACAGTAAGTCATAATATACTCATATTGTTACTTCAGTGGCTATTTAAACTCTCAAATGTTATTACTACAAAAACTATATAGACGATATACAAAAGCACAACAAAACCGTTTGGGTTTATACAGTGCATAAGGCCCTGGTCACTTAACAGCAACATTTCCTAAAAAGCAAAAAACTGCTTTAATGGAACAAACTTGTCAAAATTAGCTAAGATTTTCTCATTTCCATTCCTTTGACATAACCTGCACCATACCAGGCACCTGTCATAAATGGAACAGAAATGGCACTATTAAAAATGACACACCTAAAGCTCTCCACATGTTTCTGCAACCCTTATTTTCAGACATGCATCAACAAAAAGAACATAACCATCGTGTAACTTCTCTAGCTAAAAGGGCTCCATTCAGAATTACTGAATGGGAAAGGAATTTTGCAGAGTATCTTAATTTCAGTTAGTTAAACTCAAAAAGAAGGCCAAGGAGTTTTCATCCCATTTTCCACAATGCCATTTTTTAGATAGTTCTGAAACTCACCTGCTGCTTGGTAGTCTTATCTGTCTGCAGCAGCGCAGCATGATTTGCAACCTTCTGTAGGATTGTCAGGTAGCTGAAGCGCAGTGACTTAATTGTTTCACCATGAGCGTTTACCTACCAAAAAAAAAAAAAAAAGAACATTTTGAAATTCTCCTGGTTGGGTTAGGATATGGTTCATTTTCATCAGAAGTTGGGAGGGAGCCATAGCTGGGATAGAGAACTGAACCAGCCAATAGGCCATTTGATACCATACTGAGCCATACTGACATCATGTGCACAGTCTGAGCCTGGGGCTGGTGCGTTTGTTGCAGCTCTCGCAGCCTGTATGCTTTTTATCACTCGTTTTATATAGTGCTTCATCACTGTTATTGTTACTACTATTCTTCTTACTTTTCCTTTTGCATTGTTATATTAAATTCTCCTTATCTCAACCCATGCCGTTTTGTATTTTCCTCCCTCTTCTCCTTCTCACCTAGGGGTAGGGGGGCAGGAGGAGTGGGCACATGGTGCTCTGGTGCCAGAAGGGTCTAGACCATGATGGTCCTTTCTGGTGTCTAACATGGGTCACAAAGGGTTGAAGTAACAACAAATCTAACCAGAGCATGTTAAAACAATTTCTATTGTACACAATTTTTTTATATGTACGTATATATTTAATTTAGTTATAGTTAAATAGTGCATGTCCACAATGCTGGCCCGCTTCTTTGCATGGTGGTGTTGTACGAATCCTTAGGCCCTCTGTCTATTCCCAGTGATGGTCTTCATCATCTGGGAAATGGGTTAAGAGTTTTGTGCTGCTTTACTGGATCCTGTTGACTTATGATTGTGTCACTGTTCATGACAGTAGACCAGCATCTGTACAGGGCCTTGTCACTCATTAGTCATCTCACCCCACCTATGGGTGAGACAAGAGAGGAGACTTTCTCAGCCTTTGAGAACTTTGGCTATCATTGCAACATCCAGGCCAGCATGCTGTCCGTGCTATGTCTACTGAATATGTGCCAAGTCCTGTTCAGGGTTATACGGTTCTTTTCCAATAGTATCACCCAGGGATCTTCCCTGGTCACCTCCAGTGTTTTGGAATTTCACTCCTGAGGAAGTGCAGAGTCCTGATAAACTAGTAAAGCATTTAGAAGAGGTGTGTTGTCAGCCTGACAATTCCCAGGAGACACAAATCACCGCAATGTGTTGAGGACTTGCCCATGCCTACCAAGTCCTCTTCAACGCTACCCAGTGCCCTCAAAGGGAAGAAAGGAATCAGTATTCATACTTCAAATTCAAGCAAGGGGATGTAAAAAAATTGAGCAGTGCATGCTCTTCCTGGAGAATAAGAGACAGCACTGGAGGTCCTATGACAAGGTCTCTCTTCTCCCACCAGTGCTACTGGAGCAGGAATTCTATGAGCAGAAAGTTAGAGATGGCAGAGTATGCAGATGCTCTGCAGATGAATGAGGAGCAGTATCAGGAGAAAGGTCAGATGATAGAGTGCTGCTGTTATGGGGAGCTAACTCAGCGTGCAGATAGTCTCTTGTTCTGCAAGGGGTGCCTCATTATTTAGGCTCAAAAGGCAGTCTTTGCCTCTGGGAAGTCAGAGCTCAGCTGCATGGAAGGCAGTTGCACATGTTCAATCCCCACCAGCAAGCTGGAGAAAGTGCTTTCAGAGAACATCCCCTGTACAAAAAGTGAGTGAAATGCAGAAGATGAGGTGGCTGCGATCTGTGCAGATGAGCTTGTCAGGTGATTGTTCTGTAACTTCCTGGCTCTACTGGACCATGACGTGAAGCAGTTCAGCTGCTCTAATCCCCACTGCAGAAAGTTTCTCATGCAAGCCTGACTGCCATGCCTGGGCATTGACACTTTTGGGTACAGCCGTTTAAAACAGCAGAGAGAAGTGGAAATAAACAGCTTCCAGATCCACAGAGCGAAAGACTGGATAAACCACAGGGATGAAGGTCTTAACACGATAGCCAATTCCTCAGATGAAGAATTGCCTTTGTTGCTGGAAACGCCAGCGGAGCAGGAAGATGATGTTCATCTTGGCAGAGATCCCAAAGCATGAGCAGCTTCTGTATCCCAAGGTCATCAGACCTGCTGCTCAATGGCAGGGTGCAAACACTGTAGGAGAAGGAGGATCTAGAAGTGCTACCACAGACCAGGAGATTGAGCAGAAGAGACAGCTGGATGAGACAAACTTCCAGTCACTGTAAGGCAAGCCACATGCTGTAGTAAAAGGTTGCACTCCTCAGCAAGGGCAGCCTGAAGCAGATGCAGGATCTTTGAGTGCATATGAAAAGGAGGCTCCTGGGCCAGCTTTCCCCCAACCTGAATCACAGCAGGATGGGATTCCAGGTCCTGCTTCATCCCAGACAGCACATCCACCAGAAGAAATGGGTCAGCAGGCAGTAATAGATAATGAACAGCCCAGTGTTCCAGCTGTCTACTCATCTTTACAGTCCCCCTCTGGACCCTTTCTAAAATAACTAAGAATAAGAAAACTAAGAATTCCTCAGTAGGCAAAAAGACAGTAACTTTACCTCTGACTGATTTGTAAATCAAACCAGAGCTGTTCAAATGGCTAACCCTATGGCTAACTTTAATTTTCTCTATAGCAAAAGTGTATAAACATCTCAAGTAACCATAATTCAAAAAACTTCATTCGACAATGCAGCAACAGCATCAGCTATTTTTCTGGTTATGGTTGGCTGATTCAACCAATGTTCATTTCCTTTCTCAAGTTACTAACTTCACAATTAACTTTGGAATAAGACAGTCATAAGGGCACTTAAGTATCTGCAAGGCTTGCCTACTGCCCTTTGTAAATCAAGTTCAAGAGCTTTTTACTTTTTCTACAAAACATCATGAGGAACAGAAGTCTGAGAAGAAGTAATGCTACTATTCATGGAATCCTGAACAGGCTGACAGGGGGATTGTTTTTAAAGAAAGATGCAGAATACCATATAAGCTATGTAATTTGGAAAAAAAAACAAAAAACACCACCACACAAGAACTGAAACAGGCTAGAAAGAAAATAGGGAGACACATGTAAGAGACAGATGCTTCTAAGTGTTTCAAATACATGCTAAATCTGAGCCTACTGACTGATTTGGGCAAAAGACAAAGCTAGACTGATCCAAGTGTTAAAAAAGGCCAAAGCAGATAGAAGAAATCTGCAAAGCTGTTACTAGTGAACAAAGTTCTGCCTGTTCTCTGTGCCTGCTGTCACAGTTCTCCCTTCAATGAAGCAAAGCAAAGCACACATTTAGTGGCACAGGAAAACACAATCCCACTGCAGCTGTAACAAGCAAAGCTCAGGTGACCTGCAGGACCCAGGATGCCTCCCATTTGCAGCTTTTGCATAGACCACATAATGTCCGTGGGATTAGCATGGCTGACACATGGCGAAGATCCAGTGAAATACCCTTGCAACATCAACTATATTACAGGTGCACTTATTAATACAACGCATCCAGAATTTGCTGCATAAATAACCATCTACACAGAACATGCAAAGCAGCTTTGCTTTAATCCCAAACTGCCTAACTCCATCACGCTTGTGATGCAGCCACCCATGTTTCCAGTCAGGATTTCCCAAAGAGATAGCCTGTAACCACACAGACAGTTCAATAAGCTATGTATCAGCAGACAGTTTCTCCAGAAAACCAAAAAGGCTATGTTCTAAAATCCAAATAGTGCAAGTTCTTACTCTGTAACAGCAGTTCTTCCTTTTACGGCCGCTGTTGCAGCTACAGTGCTCTCCTGCTCTTAATATCAAGCTTACATCCTCTGTCTCTAGCACAGCCTGGTACACCGCTTTCTGGAATTCAGTCAGGGAACAGTACACTATCTGCCAAAAAAAGAACACCAAAACCACAATTATGTACAGCATACAATAAAAAGCAAGAGCACTGCATCAAAAAAAAAACATTGGAAACAAAGGAAATAAAATAAAAAACAGGAATACATTTGCTCAAATAGTTACAGGAAGTTATTCTACCACCAAAATAGCATGATATTGTAAGCAAAATGTACATATACTACTTCTATCCTCTCTGAAAATTCTAGAGTATCGAAGTCAAGCTACAAGAATTTGCTGTTACGTTTCTATAAACCTTTCGGTATGGCTTTTGTGGATGTATAGAAGGAAGAGTGTAAAGTGACAGAAATAAATGCATAATTGAAATTACAGATTCCCCTCTGCCTTGCCAGTTTCTTAATTTGCCCTTTCTTTTGTTGTAGACACCAGCTGTTGCAGGGCACTACCAGAGGCAAGACAGAACAGCAGAATAAGCAATAAGAAGGCAAGGATCTACACAGTGCTATGGCCAAAATTCTTATCCCTCTTCTTAGAGACCATGGGTGGCATCTCCATGACATCTTTAGTCTTAAACAGCAGGAGACAGAAATCCCAAGATCATTCCTTAACCTAGGCCACCCACACAGCAGCAGCACCATGCTGAGCTATAATAATACGGCAGTAACTTGAACATATACTCACATTAACAAGAGAATGAAAAGAGTAAAACCTGCTAGATTTAGAAAAGCTATTGACTGACACTTGTGTTAATCTTTCCTTCAAAAGACAGTTTAGATGACATTATTACACACTAAACAAAGAATAAATAAATTTTGAAAATAAAAACAGCTGCATACTAATGTATTTGTCTGCTTAGAAGTAAAGCACAAATATATGTAACAAGAATTTATCAGAACACTTAGCTACAGTCATAAATTATTACTACTTCAAATAATGTTTACAACAGCATTAGATGACCAGGATTACAGACCTATCAACAATCAGCTTCTGGGTTGGGGGTTTTCTTTTATTTAGAATCAAAATGAGGGAGTTAAATTAAAAGCACACTGCTCCATGCACAAAGTGTCAAGCTGCAAATTCAGAGGTCCTACATAGAATTTAAAGAGATTTTTACATTGCATTGAGTTTGCATAGATAAGTACAAAAGTGAACATAAAACGGATGTGTAAATCACTAGTCAGAAGTCTAGCTGAGCATTTTCATGCTTGATTAACTCCACTTCAACACGCAATCATAGTAATTCTGTGAACAAAGCACACTACTGCATGTGCGTTTTTTCCAGGGCTCTGGATTCTTCTTAAGTCCAAAAGAAAATGATAAACTACTACACGTATGATGAAAGAGAAAACACTACAAAAACAAAAAGAAAAGCGGAAGAGAAATATTCATTAGCACTGTATTTGAAATGTGCAGGCACTCTTACTCTGTCTTCCTTTTTTGGCAACTGATCACTGATAAGCGCTTTGGTACGTCTCAGAAACCATCCAGACATTTTTCTTGCTAGCTTCACCATGGCCTTACGACCCGTTGCTAGCTCTCTTTTAGTTGCAGTGTGCCTCTGGCCGTGCTCCACTGGATCAGAAAATTTATTCTTGAAATGTACTCTGCTACCCAAAAGTCCTGGTACAGCCCTATTAAAAAACAAAAGGGGGTGGGATGCGTGTGAAGGAATAACGTTTTCTGTACTCCTAGGCAGTCTTTTTCCATCGATTAAAAGCATACCATAAACTGTTTCTGGCTAACAGAAAGAGATCTTAAATTAACTACCACTAGAAAAAGGAATAAAAATTGTGTATATAAATAGAAACATACTACTTTCAGACATGCCATTTTTTTCATTTAGTTTGTGACTCTCAAATGTTAAGAGACCCCCTTAGGACGGGCTGCCATCTCGAGAAAAATGAAAGCTCAGCAGACCAACAGAAGTCACAAGTATACAGAACCTCTGAACTACAAGGCTGCTACTGTTCAGGAGCCTAAATTATAAGCTAAGCAGTGATGTTTTCAATTTTTACTGATTTTATTAAAATTAGGATATGCAGATATTACAATTTACTAGATCTTAAGAATACCAATAGCAAAAAGAATTTGGTAATCAATGGTGGCACCACATACTGGAACAATGTATGAACAACATCAGCATAGCTTTAATAGACCAGACACAACACTAAGCTTACCGCTAAAGTATTTCTTTCCTGATAGTTCAATTCAGTCTGTATATCCTTATATTTAAGCTGCGTTCGCTTTGATCCTCATCTGTAAAGCATCCCCAATAAGTCTACGTTTAGATTTATATGTCGGGTTAGTTCCATCTCTCCCTCTACATTAAAAGTTCTACTGGACAAGGCTGTTATTTTGCAAATATGTGAACTTGTGTATTTTCAAAAACAGGAAAACGCTACTTTCATTCTCCAAGTCAGAATGACCTGCACACACCGGACAAAGCAAAGGCACAGCCTTGCTCCAAGTTGTGTAAACATTCTCTATCTACTGTGCAGAGGACAGAAGAAGAAGAAAAAAAGAGTACCCTTAGAAAATAAACGTAAATGTTGGGAAGGCGGGGAAATAATGTTAACTGCTTCCCAAATTCCCAGATAAGCCAGATAGGAGGAGCTCCAAGTGTATTAATAACTGCAAAATTCATAGCACGAGCTTACCTCCATAGATGTGGTGGAAAAAACTCTTACATTTTCAGAAATTATTGGGTGGTTGGGGGGAGTGAGGGGAGGTTGTCACACATCGTTTGGGGGTTTTTGACACAGATGGGTCCGTATCATAGAATGGTTTGTGTTGGAAGGGACCTCAAAAATCATCTAGTTTATCCAGCTCTACAGTGCTATGCCAATACCACTGCATGGCTAACATATAGAGATGTTTAACCACAAAAAAAAACCAAACTGTATTTACCAGTCCATAACACACCAAAGTTCCTTCATATTGTTTTGAAGAATGGTTCCAGTAAGACCTATGCGAACATTGCATTTTAATGACTTCATGGTTTGCGTTATTTGAGCCTTTGGGTTCTTGATTCTGTGTGCTTCATCCACTATCACAGCAGACCATTCCACACTGCAGATCAGCAAGAAATATTGTATTAACTGAAATTACTTATCCTGTCATTCCACATACACATAAAAAGTGAATTCAGCCACAGAAGTAGTTGTGATTACTTTAAGACAGTATTCTTATTTTCCTATTTTACGTTGTGTTATGCTACTCAGTGTCTTTATATTCTGTTTCTTTAGTAAATTCAGCTGCCACAGTTGAATACAATGGATAAACTACACAGTCAAATAAATCAACTACTGTTAACTGTATTAAACACTTCATGATGAAAACCCCTTTCAATCTCTGGAGCAATCAATCCAGCACATCTCGCTAGCACTGGTTCCACTCATAAGTAAGATTTAGAAAAATTAAATAAATCTCTGAAGGTAAACTATTGAAATATGGTAAACACAGGTATGCTTCATCTTCCTATCCAGCATAACTAGAAGCAGACTGAAAGCATTTCAGTCTGCATGGTTTCCTACATGACAGCATCACTCCACTTCTTTAATAACTATATAATACCAATATGGCAGGGGACTTTTAATATTTTGTGATTTTGTGACTAGGAGGAACACATCTGGAAACAGGGGCTGAGATTTATACTTGAACTGGCTGCAAGATATAACTGGAGGTAGAATGACCTGTGTACTATAATGCTAACATAAGTCATCAAGTCCCCAGGAAGATATTTATTAACTTAATGAGATTGCTTTATATATATGAATGAGTATTTCAGAACAAAATCATATCCCCTTTGATGATACTTCAAGCAGCAAAAAGCTGAAACAGACATGTTTAGAAGGAAATCTCTCTCCTGAGCAGGCTGCATGTAGTACACTAATCTGAAGGCTGATCTTGCGGCATTTTTGATGCCAATAAATATATTCGTTCACATCTGAGTTCCTTACATTCCTAAAATCTGCTAAAAACAGAAGTTTCTGAAAGAACCCTAAAAGAGAAGCATACGCTAGCTCCTTCAACTTAATTTCTCATTATGCTGATTTACATGCATAACTGAGCTTATGTATTCTTACTAGTGTTAACTAATTATTTAAGACCAGTCTTTGAGGCCAATCCATCATTCTAGCTAAGCAAGACACATAGCTTCTTCCAGTGTCAAGATCACAGGCCCGTCCAGTGACACACACTGCAGAAAGTCTGGTAAATCTGTATGCTGAAGCAATGTATTTGCAAGCAGTCACTCACACAGATCTGCTCTGCACAGGCACCAGCTTCTTGACCACTGCCTATTCAATGACCAAGCCTTAAGTGTTCTCAGAAAGACAACAGCAAGAATTAGGGTACTGCCAACACAACTCCTTTAGTCTTCTCCCATCTCCACTTTTTTTTTTTTAAGACCTGAGCACAGAGAGATAGAGATCTGCTTGTTTTGGTGATGGCTGTCCAGACCACTAGGACACACTCTGGGGCCTGGACCTTTCCCAACACCTAAAATGACAAGATCTGCAGACAGACTGACAACACCAGCTGCTAAGGGCAGGCTGCTACTACTATTCACACAATTTGTACCCTGCTTCCAAGATGACAAACGGAAAGAGGACCACTAGGATCAGATGAGAGGCTAAGTACTCCTGAACATAGCGAAAGGAAAGGCAAAACCCCTAGTCTGAAAGAGCTGACAGCCATGGAGTAAATAAAGTAGGAATTTCTAATACAATCTGTCATCAGAAATACTTTGATTCTGCAAAGTCCATCACGTATTTAAAACTATACACACAAACACTATACACCTTACATCTAAAAAGTTTAGGACTCAAGAATTTCATCAGGCTGGTGAAAAGTGCAAGTAACAAGGAAAATCACAAATCCCTTTAGAACATTTGCTAAAAATTTCAGGTTTTTTCTCCATACATGGTACTGAAAGACAGAAATATCTTCAGCGTATCTTTTAGCTAGCACTGGTTTTCATGCAGGCAATTATCACATCCTTTAGAGAACATTTCATGAATGCATTAACAGAAAAGAGTAGCTTTATGAAAGCCATTCAAACACTTCTCCCAAGCATCTCACTACAAAGGCAGTATAGTGTAAACTCCTTAAAGACTGTTAAATGGGATTCTCCTCTTCAGCACAGTGACTCATTTGATTTAACAGTAAATACATTACACAAAGAATAAGTACTTGCAAAGAACAATGCAAAATTAGACAGTTAAAATTCAGTGTGCAGAAAAACACACAAAAATCATTACCTGTTAAATTCATTCAAATATAGGCGAAGTGTCTCATATGTTGTAAGGGCAACCTCACATTTTCCTTGCTTGATGCGACTCAAGTCATCATCTTTTTTACTGCCATACAAGACAGAGACCTTGAAGTACCCCCATGTGTCCAACTCATCCTTCCAGTTGTACAGCACTGAAAGAGGGGCCACTATGAGGAAAGTCTAGAAACAAATAGATGTTACAGTATTACTGGAAAAACTACAACATAACACCTCCTCAACAAGGAAAGTAAGTATCTTGAGATTTATTTTACTGCTTTGAACAGTTTGAATTGTTTAATTCTGTTACTTCAAAGCATAGTTTAGCAAATATCTGCAGCCAATAAATACAAAAGTAATCAGCTTAGAGTATGTAAATAGTACATACTGAAATTTTACTCTAACACCTGCAATAAGACATGAGACAACTACTTTGCTTTGTTATAGCATCTGTATACTATAAAAAATTTTACAGACAGAGAAAATAAAAGGATGAAGAGGGTAAGCAGCTTCTGCCAATCTACAAGTCTAGTCATCATATGGCTTCAAAACAGAAAGACCTCAAAAGGGTTTAAAAATTTAAAGATAGCTCATACAACACATTTAGTATCATAGAATAATCAGTGAGGTGGGAAGGGATCTCAGGAAGTTTCTAGTCCAACTTTCTGGTCAAAGCTGGGACAAGACTGAATCTAGACTAGGTCACTTAGGGCTTTCCTAACCCAGCTCTTCAAACACCCCCTCAAGGATGGGGACAGTCCACAACCATTCTCATAGTGAAATTTTTTTTCTCTTATTCTCAGTCAGAAGGTTTGCTTTTTGGGGGGGTGTTGTTTTGGGGCATTTTTGTTCTTTTGTTTTTTCACTGTATTCACCGTATTTCCTGAGGAACCTGTATCCGTTATTCACAGACCTATAGATATTTGAACCATTCTGCCAGTCAAATATTCCCATTACTCTAATAAAATAAAAATAGCAATGGAAAACAGGAAATGCACAGGTCCTGGGATGGGTAAAATTAAAATGATCTTCAGATTTCTCCCATTCACACAGAACTTTTACATGTATCTTTATTTGCTTTATTATCAGATTATCATACTTCTGACAGTATGACAGTCATTCGAGAAAATATGCAAGGTCACAAGAATATTAGCAAAGTATTTTCCAAATATATCTATATCTATAGATATATATAGATATATATCTCCCTTATTTAAATATCCTGTTAATATAGACCCACAAGCACAGAAAACTATCATTTTCTACTCACTGATATGGGCTTTTAAAAGTACTCTAGCCACAGATCTCACCCAGGTATTTCCAAATGTTTTGTGCTAGTGCAGATCAACAGTATTAACAGATTAGACAATAACCACTAGATAATGCATTATGACAATCTGGAAAACTGAAGGCTTCTCTAACACTACTAGGAAGGCCATTAACCCCTAATCTACCCAAGTAGCAGAATTTTTAAAACGAATATCTAAAGTCCTAAAGCAATAAAACAAAAAAATCCAAGTATTGCCTTTTACCAAAATCCTTAAGCTTGTATCACTAAAAGCTGTACCTTCTTGCAGTTACACTTTGATTCTTTTTTCATTGTCCTCAGTAGAAATTCTGGCATATTATTTTCAATATCCTCACGTGTTCCCTTTTTGTGCAACACTGCAGCCAAAAATGAAATAACCTTAACAAAGAAAACAATTCTTAGTGATTATATTAAAAAATGCAAGAGAAATCAAGTGAATTCCACTGAAAATAAACATTCGGACAAAATCTTGAATGGGATTCAGTAAGGTAGTTTGGGTGGGGGGGAAGAGAGGAGCAGGAATTTGTTTTAAATCAATCTAGTTTTAAAATGGGAACCACTTCCCTCGGAGAACCCTGAATTTGTGATAAGAACAATTAATTTTTCTATTTTACTCTTTCGACCTTTAAGTGGAAAAGTCCCCAAAATACAGAAGAGACTATGAATGAGCCAGGAAACACTAGAGATGAGGCATGCCTTGCAATTCTCCTCCATTTTCAGGAGGACACTTGAATCTTAGATGAGAAAACAGAAGGAAGAGATGCCTGATGACCATACTCCTAGCTCTACCTCTGCAAAAGGAAGAGGTTTAAACTAGAGGTTAGGTTTTTACTAGTATGACGCTTTATCTATCTTCCGTTCCTTCTAATTCCTGTTGTTAGCTTCAAAACTGTTCTTTTCTGTTGTTTTTGGGCTATATTCTCTCATCTGCCTCAAACTAGTCAAGGGGATTTCCCTTTGATTATGAGAAGACAACTTACTGTAACACTATAGCAAGGACAAACACACCAGCACAAGCTATTCCGAGGTACTCCAATGGCAATCCAAAATAGGTGGCACAGAGATATCTGGCCAGAATAAGCAAATCCATAAAATCCACTTGGGATAAATGGGATGCATGGGACTAAGAAGCAGCAAGGACTGGGTGCACCAAAGAGGTGCCCTTATTTTGAGAACTCAACAGGCCCCCTTTACTCAGAGCAGCCAGCTCCAGCTCTGCTACACAGTTGTGTAAAGCTGTCAGCTGTCGATTTCCAAAAAAAGAGTAAATTTCCAGAGCCTTCTTCCTCTAACAAATTGGGAAAAAAAGTCAGCCAGGAGCGCAGACGTGCAGGAAAAGTACCCAAGAAGTGTAAAGAGAAATGAGCAGAAGAGAGAGGAAACACATCATATAAGGAGCCACAGTGTGGGAAAGAGGTATGTAGAAGAAAACCAAACATTTTCATAAATAATATTTAATATCAACTGAGGAACTGTGATTATGCACATTTGACTTCCATTTTTTATTAATCCTTTCAAGAATAAAAATAAAATTAAATTGAACATAATATCCATGTGTCTTCCAGATCCTCCATTTTTAGAATACTTACGCATTACAAGTTTGCATCAATAGTAAAGGCTGTAAGAGGGCAACTCTGTTGAGAAACCTTTGGCTCTTCCAGATAAAGCAGGAAGCAACCTAAAGGCCTTGATAGGAAATCTACTGCAATCATATTAAGAAACAACATTATTCTACTTGCCTCAACTTCACCTTCAGCTTGAAATGAAAAAGCCATACAGTCAGGAAAACGTAAGCAAAAAAAATCAGTTCAAAAGTACAAGGAACATCAAAAGACTATAAAGCTTTCTAGAAAAGTCTTTAATCTCATAAATCATCCTATAATTCAGAAACAACAAGGTTCAGCCAGCTGGTAAGCATAAGGCAAATTTTCTGGAAGACTAAATTAGTTATTTAATGAAGTTTAACTAATATTTATTCTTTCACAGATACTAAACTTCTCTAAACAAGTGAGTCCTCTTTTACTTCATATCCACTGAACTGCCTATCCCATACTCAACTTGAACAATATAAATACTGTGTTTTATAAAGAATTCACAACATTTTCTTCAAAACCTCTACCTTTCTTCTTCAAACTTGACACTGTGAATTAACAAAATAACCATCAGACATGAATTCCATACAGGAACACACTGTCACTGTGATGACCATGACCAGGTCACTATAGAATCAGCTCTGAGATTCAAAAAAATATAAGAGATGCAAGGAAGACAAGTTAATTCCCACAGGCACTCCTCCTCCTCCCCTCCCAGGTTTACTACTGTCTTATATAGCTGCATCTAACTATATGAAATCAGATTATTTGCAGAATACCAACTTCCATAACTGCAGAGTTCTTAAACTGCCATGGATAAAAAACATGGCCAAGCTCAGGTAAACACAAGGTAAATGGACACAGTTTGGTTTTAATACACGTTAACAGGTCAGCAGCAGCTACACAAATCCATGACACACCTCTAAATGCTTTATCCAGAGAAGTTTTGCTAGTTTAGCTTACTCCTCTTGTCAAGTTTGCTACAGAACAATACTTATTTTCACTGAAATGTGCCTGTCAACATTCTCCTAAATGGAAAGGCAACAGACACTACAGCCAGTATTGGTCAGGGAAGGAATAAGCTTGCTTTTGACACATGGACTGAGAAAACAGAGGGAGAGAAAGACAAGCCACCATAGGATTCAAGCTGCTAACTTTAAACCGAACAGATTAAACAGAATTTCAAACATAAAAATACCCTAATTTTAGTTAAACAAATAAATCATTTGGGCCACACTGATTCAAAGGGTAATGGAAAAAACCAGCTATACTTTGTCCTTTCATCAACCCAAGTTATATTTCCAAAAGAGTGATAAAAATAACACGGAACATCTAAACACTTTTTCCAGATACAGGAATAAATGTGTCCGCTCCTTTTTGTTCCCTGTACAGTTAAACTATTTGTTTTCAGGAAAAATGAAAAAGACATTTTTAAAGAGATACAGTCATACTTCAGTGCAAATTACTGTCATAATGCACAGGTAACAATCCTCAAAGTAAATTAAACATACAATGAATACTAACTTTTTAACTACCATAATTAACCCATGCTTACACTAGAAGGGGCCACATCCCGGTTTTGTGTCAGGAGTGAATCAGCAATGACTCTTGGCTCCAAGTGCTGCCCTGGATGGTTGCATCCTAGCTCCTCCAACTCCACAATACCAAAGGGAGGTCAAACCCCATTGAGGTGTCTTTTCTTAAATATGTTATTTTAAAAAAAGATTTACAACTCACAGAAAGTACCACACCAAACAAATTATCTACTCTCTCATTGTAACAGTCAGAAAGAATACCTGTATTGTCTTTCCAAGGCCCATATCATCTCCGAGAATACACCCCGTTTTATTCTCATAATGTCCATACAGAAATTGTGCTCCTTCTCTTTGATAATCACGTAGGTATCGGTTAATTGTATATGGGATAAAATCGCCATTATCAGATAATTTAAAAGCAACTGCAGGAGATGGAAGATTTTGGTCAGGAAAATAAGGCTTTTCCAGATCACCATCATCACATATTAAGCTTTTCCAGGGTCCTCTACTGGCTTTGACTCTACAAAGTTTAGTTACTAGTATTTTCCGGTCTTCAGACTCCGAGAATGATACAACAGCAAATAATTTTCCATTCTTGTCCTTTTCAATACAGGATATTGTTCCTTCATGAAGTTTCCCATTTTCAAGACAAGGGGCAAGGCACTTCTCTCCAATATGCCAATTATCTACAAAAAAAACAAACACATAGTGATAAACCGGCCAGATGTACAGATATTTTGTCACAGTAACAAACAAACAAACAAAAAAAATCAAATATAAATTTACTTGACAAAATGCATACAACTTAAGATAAAACTAGAATCACGGTACCAATTACTGTTTAGAACCAAACCCTGAGCTAGACATAAAAACATACCTTGCTGAAACACCTCTACTTTATAAATAGCTGAAAGTCTATACAAAAAAAATCTGATGTAAACACCAATTCTGACACATTAAGTTGTTACACAGTGGCTTCACACTGGCAAACACCAATACAATGATGCCTGCAGGTTTAGCATAAAATTAACAGGCCACGTGACCTAGTCAAAGGCCTTCTATGATAGACACACTTCTGATCCACCTGAGACTACTACTGCAGTGTTAGTAAATTGTTTTATAATTATAATCACACACGAAAACACCATCTTTCTCCTAACAAAGTCTGGAGCAGCTAGGAATAAAACCCAACAATTTATCTTTACAAACAACAGAAGTGTATATTGTTCATGGAAGTGGCTAATTACTCAGTAAACCGCTTAGAGAGCTGTCAAGTCTGGAACTGTTAAAATCTGTTCCTCTATGGTCTCACTACAGCCTTAATACAGCATATCAAATATTAACACTGAGATGACTGAACTGCTTCATTTTCAGCTACTCATTTTTTAGATTTCATGCAGAAAGATCATTTTTCAGCAGTATGTAAACCACTAACATAGCAAGAAGAAGGTAAGAGTCCAAAGAACCCACACCGTACTGACAACAAACAACCCAACAAAATACCTTTATTGGAAAAAAAAAAAGGCCTTCACTCTTCACAGTAAAAAGATCTCATAAGTAAGAGTTGCACAAAGTTTTCCAAATCTGAGCTGAAGAAGTATTGTCATTTTGGGTTTGTAGAAACAAGTTCCAACCTTCCCCTGCTCAGCCATCTCAAAACAAAAAAAGGAAAATACTACTGATTCTTATCTATTTGTTGGAACAAATTCTGCTACTTCTGAGAAAGTCATTATTAGTAGCAGTCAGACGCACCTACAGTTTCGGAAGGAGCAGGTCTGAGAGAATCTTGCATCAGAGCAAGTATTCGTACTTCATACCTACAATCAGTGGTAGTACATCTTTCCAAGCATATAAACTCAGTTACTTTTCAGAGGTAAGGAGAAGAAAAGAGGAAATCCTGAAGGCAAGCAACTCTACCTTCCACCATTACTATGTCTTAGTGAAAAAAGCTCACGGAGAACACAGATTCTACTCACCAGTACCCGTGCTCCTGGAAGTGTATGCTCACAGGATTATTCTCCACAATGTATTAGTTAGATCAGTGATAACTACACTTTATTTAAAAAAATTAAATTATATATATACACAAAAGAAAACAAAAACATCCATGTAGCCCACTATTCTGCAACCAGCAGTGGCTATAAATTGGAATCCAGGTGACAAAAAAATAGCAAAAGCATACAGAATGCCTCTCTTTAAAATTCTTTAGTCTCACGGTATTCTTTTAGCTACAGAGATTTCCTGAGTCAGGTGTGGTTGGTCCACACCTGGACCAAGTAGCTCCATGCCACCTTGAACACAAGCAGATTTCCTGCATTTGGTGTCTTCTGACTGCAGATTTCACAGGTCTGCTCCCCAATAACTGTCAAGTTTCTGCCTGCTATGAACTTGGACCCCACAATGTAAACTGATCGCCTATTTGTTCTTATACTAACAAAACCACAAACCATGACCTCTCTGCTAGACTCATTTTGTGGATCTCTTTCACAATGCCCCTCATCATCCTTACTTGAGAAGTTCAGCCCCAGCCCTATGACCTCTACATAAGCTGCTCCATACCTTTGGCCATTGCTGCTATCTTCTCAGAGACCTGAAGCTCAAGTGTATCTTTCTAAGGCAAAGCATGAAGTACAGACAGTATATTCAACAAATCATACAAAGTGTTAAAGTTTAAGAGATTTGTACATTCTCTCACATGCTCAGATTGATGCAAAAAAATGTGCACATGAATGTCTCCTGGTAACACATGTCTTTGAGCAATTTCTCAAAAACAGGAAGCAAGACTGAAAAAATGAAACTAGCTATATACAACACACTGCTAAATATGCAAAGAAAAGTTTAAAATAAGACAGCATTTCCATAATAACTTTCTTTTACAGTAATATCTGAAGTGACATGTGACATTATTTTAAAGACACTCTAGTTAAAACTAAGATGACAGTCTTTTTTTTAACTAAGCATTCACTTGACTTTAATGAGTCACCTATGACTTGTCAGAATTGGAGCTCCAGGTGCAGAGTGGAATAAATTGCATTAAGCAATAGTTCCTGTAGTACCAAACTCCAAATCTAGTAAGAAACAAGAAACAGCTTTAGAAAAACGACAAGAAAAGAAAAGCAGTGGTATTAAGGACACCATTGCTACAAAACCCCAGAAGATAAAGCTGTACAAGCCAAACCATGAACTGCTACTTTAACTAGTTTGATCCAGTAACTTCTTGGTTTTTTAAGAACTAAAATTTATGTAGAGTCCTGCATAAAAATGCAGCAAATTACCTGGTACGGCTCCCTAGCATGGGTTCAGTACACTTGAAATCAGTGAATAAAGCTGATATTTAAGATGCCTCCCTATACTTATGCCTTTAACCACAGTTGAAAATAAAAAAGCAGCATTATATATATTAACTGTACTAAGCCATGCTGATAATGGCCTGCTGCCACACAGCAAGTTGAAAGCTATCATGAATGCTTTCTAACTACGGAGGTTTGACCACTTAACGTAGAGGGCAAAGGTGTTTTTAGACTCCAGTAAATGACCGTAAAGGCAAGATTACAAGGATACTACACAGTAAAAGCACTGCCCTTCTTAAATTGTACAGCTTAACCACAAAGTTGACGCACAACAGAGGCTAAAAAACCCCCAAAACATTATCTTCCAAAAGATGCCAAAGCAGGACGTTTTGAGAGTTCACTTAACGTTTCCACTTGTTGCAAGAAACGAACTCAAAGTGCACGCTTCCGACAAACAATGGATTTGAAGTCTTGCCACTCTCTCTCAGACCCACACACCACCACAGCTGTCGCACCGGAGCGCCCCAGCTGCGCTGTCAGGGGAGGCCTCGCAGCCCTGCGCTGGGTGCCCACAGGCCCTGCCAGCAAGCTCCCAGGGCCCAGCCGCCCCACGGCCGCGCTCCTCCCCACGGCCGCGAGGCGGGAGCGCCCGCCGTGGATCGCCTTGTACCTGCCACACCTGCTCCCCTCTTCCACCTCTGCCAACGTGAATAAGCGTCTGAACGTCGCTCTGGAAAGACGCGTGGAAGATGCTTACCTGGGGCATCACCACACATTCTAACTTTTGGCCGCGCAGAGCCCGCGGGCGGACGCACCCGGGGGCAGGCGGGCCAGAAGCCGGCCGGCGGCCTC